>CAUYON010019966.1:0-25807 GCA_963573935.1 Arctocebus calabarensis
CAACCTCCAATTCCTGGGCTCAAGCGAGTCTCTTGCCTCTGCCTCCCAAGTAGCTGGGACCACAGGCGCCCGCCACAACGCCTGGCCATTTTTTGGTTGCAGCCGTCATTGTTGTTTGGCAGGCCCAGGCTGGATTTGAACCCGCCAGCTCAGGTGTACGTGGCTGGCGCCTTAGCCCTCTGAGCCACAGGCGCGGAGCCTAGGCATTTTTTTTTTTAACAAGTGAACAGTTTATTAAGAATTAAGCAAAGATATGATGTGATACAGTACAAGCAAGATAGGTATAATAGTACTACATACAAAAACTTGTATTTCACCTCAAAAAAAATCACAAGACAACAGAGAAAGCAATTTCACTGTTATAAAATAAGATATTTCATGCAAAGTATTAACAAGCCATCTTACAGAATTGGAAAAAGAAGAACATCTAAGCCTAAACCCAGCAGGGGAAAAGAAATATCCAAAATTAAACCACAGATCAATGGAATTGAAAACAAAAGAATCATTCAGAAAATTAATGAAACAAGGAGTTGATGCTTTGAAAAAATAAATAAAATAGATGAAACTTGGGCCAGACTAGAAATAGAAAAGTAAAATCTCTACTAATCTTAATCAGAAATGATAAAGGGGAAATAACAACTGATGTTACAGAGATACAAGAGATCATCCCTGAATACTACCAGAAACTCTATCCCCACACATTTGACAATGTGAAGGAAATGAATCAATATTTGGAATCCAACCCTTTCCCTAGTCTTAGCCAGGAAGAAATAGAGCTCCTAAACAGATCAATTTCAAGCACTGAGATTAAAGAAACAATAAAAAAATCTTCCAAAAAAAAAAAAAATGCCCTGGTCCGGATGGCTTCACACCAGAATTCTATCAAATCTTCAAGGAAGAGCTTATTCCTGTACTGTGGAAATTATTCCAAAAAACTGAGGAGGAAGGAACCTTCCCCAACACATTCTACAAAGCAAACATCACCTTGATACCAAAACCAGGAAAAGACCCAACTAAAAAGGATAATTTCACACCAATTTCACTCATTAAAATAGATCCAAAAATTCTCAACAAAATCCTAGCCAATAAATTATAGCTTATCATCAAAAAGTCATAAATCCGATCAAGTAGGTTTCATCACAGGGATACGAGGCTGGTTTAACATACACAAGTCTATACATGTTTTCCACAATATTAACAGAAGCAAAAACAAAGACCATATAATCCTTTCAATAGATGCAAAAATAAATCATCAATAAAATCCAGCATCCTTTTCTAATTAGAACACTGAAGAAGTATAGGCATACATGGCACATTTCTTAAACTGATCGAAGCTATCTATGACAAACCCACAGCTACTAATTTACTGAATGGAGTAAAACTGAAAGTTTTTCCTCTTAGAACTGGAACCAGATAGGTTGTTCTCTGTCACCATTACTATTCAACAATTAGGCAAGACAAGGTAATAAAGGGGATCCAAATGGGAGTGGAGGAGGTCAAACTCTCCCTCTTTGCTGACAATATGATCTTATACTTATAGAACCCCAAAGACTCAACCACAAGACTCTTAGAAGTCATCAAAAAACACAGATGTCTCAGGATATAAAATCAATGTCCACAAGTCAATAGCCTCTGTATATGGCAATAACAGTCAGTCAAGATGAACACAACTAGAACACAACTCCCTTCACCACAGCTTCAAAGAAAATGAAATACCAAGGAATATACCTAACAAAGGAGGTGAAGGACCTCTATAAAGAAAATTATGAAATCCTAAGAAAGGAAACAGCAGAGGATATTAACAAATGGAAAAACATACCATGTTCATGGCTGGGAAGAATCAACATTGTTAAAATGTCTATACTTCCCAAAGCAATCTACTGATTCAATGCCATCCATATTAAAATGCCAACATCGTACTTTCAAGACTTGGAAAAAATGACTCTGTGTTTTGTAAGCAACCAGAAAAAACCCTGTATAGCTAAGGCAGTTCTTAGTGATAAAAACAAAGCCAGGGGCATCAGCATAGCAGATTTTAGGCTGTAGCTACAAAAGCCATAGTGGTCAAGACAGCATGGTACTGGCACAAAAATAGAAACACAGACATTTGGAATTGAATAGAAAACCAGGAAATGAAACTAACATCTTACAACCACCTAAACTGTGATAAACCAAACAAGAACATATCTTAGGGGAAAGACTCCCTATTCAATAAATGGTGCTGGGAGAACTGGATATCCACATGTAAGAGACTAAAACTGAACCCACACCTTTCTCCACTCACAAAAATTGATTCAAGATTTTGGATAAAGGACTTAAATATAAGGCATAAAACAAAAAAAATCCTCAAAGAAAGCATAGGAAAAACACTGGAAGATATAGGCCTGGGGAAAGACTTCATGAAGAAGACTGCCATGGCAACTGCAACAACAACAAAAATAAACAAATGGGAGTTAATTAAACTCAAAAGCTTCTGTAAAGCTAGCATACAACAACCAAAGCAAACAGACAACCTACACAATGGGAAAGGATATTTGCATATTTTCAATCAGATAAAAGCTTGATAACTAAGATCTATAGAGAACTCAAATTAATCCACATGAAAAAAGCCAACAATCCCATAAATCAATGGGCAAGAGACATGAATAGAACCTTCTCTAAGGAAGACAGACAAATGGCTAACAAACATATGAAAAAATACTCATTATCCCTAATTGTTAGAGAAATGCAAATCAAAACCACCCTGGGATACCATCTAACCCCAGCAAGAATGACCCACATCACAAAATCTCAAAACTGTAGATGCTGGCATGGATATGGAGAGAAGGGAACACTTTTACACTGTTGATGGGACTGCAAACTAATACAACATATTTGGAAGGAATTCTGGAGAACCCTCAAAGAACTCAAGCTAGATCTCCCATTTGATCCTGTAATCCATTACTGGGCATCTACCCAGAAGGAAAGAAATCCTTTTATCATAAGGACACTTACACTAGGCTGTTTATTGTAGCTCAATTGACAATCACCAAAATGTGGAAATAGCCTGAATGCCCACCAACCCAGGAATGGATTAACAAGCTGTGGTATATGTACACCAAGGAATATTATTCAGCCATTAAAAAAAATGGAGACTTTACAGCCTTTGTAATAACCTGGATGGAAGTGGAACATATTACTCTTAGTAAAGCATCACAAGAATGAAGAAGCATGAATCCTATGTACTCAAATTTTGATATTAAGACAATTACGGACCTGAGGGGGGTGGGGTAAGGGAACCGCAGAGAGAGAAAGGAGGAGGGAGGGATGGGGGAAAGGAAGAGCAGAGAGATGAAGACAGACGCATGTTCTACAAACACATGAAAAAATGTTCATCATCCTTAATCCTCAGAGAAATGCAAATCAAAACCACTTTGAGATACCATCTATCTCCAGTAAGATTAGCCCACATCACAAAATCCCATGTTGGCTCAGATCCCAAGAGACGGGAACACTTCTACACTGCTGGTGGGAATGCAAGCTAATATGACCTTTGTGGAAAGAAGTCTGGAGAATACTCAAGGAACTAAAAGTAGACCTACCGTTCAATCCTGCAATTCCTCTACTAGGTATGTACCCAGATGATCAAAAATTATTTTACAACAAAGATATTTGCACCAGAATGTTTATTGCAGCCCAATTCATAACTGCAAAGACACGGAAATAGCCCAAGTGCCCATCGACCCATGAATGGATTAACAAATTGTGGTATATGTACACCATGGAATATTATGCAACCATAAAAAAAGATGGAGACATCACATCATTTATGTTTACCTGGATGGAGATGGAACATATTCTTCTTAGTAAAGTATCTCAAGAATGGAAAAAAAGTATCCAATGTATCCAATATTACTATGAAATCAATATATAATCACCTACACATTCATATGAATAGCAAAACGTAACTATAGTCCAGAAAGTAGAAGGGAAGAAGAGAGAGAGGGGAGTGGTAGGGGGAGGAGCATTTAAGGGTACCTCACCTAATGTGCATGATGCAATGGTACATTTCAAAACTATTAAGAAATGAGTATAATTGTGAAGGATGTGTTACTTAGTTTAATGTAAGCATTTCACATTGCACATCAAATGAGCACACTTAACCCACATAAATGCATTAATATACACAGTTATAATTTAATAAAAACAAAAAACAAGAAATATTTATTTAATCTTTGGCCCCGGGTCCCAACAAACAGCTCCTAAAACCTTTGTTATTTCCTAAGGGATAAAAATGATAAAAATATTCTTTGTTCTAACATTTGGTCATTGACTTCAATTGCTCCTATAATCTTTGCAATTTCCTGAGTGACAACTGGGAGAGGAGATTGTTCCTAACATAGAATTTTTGGGATGATAGGAATCTCTTTTGTTCTAATAAGGCAACTACTGGTGAGACCTAGACATCTTCAGGATGGGGGAAGATGTCTTGATTAGATGTCTAGAAATTTCAGCCCCACCCCTACAACCTCTAGGGAGAAGAGGGGCTGAAGAATGAATTAATTACTCTATCATATCTACCTTACTAAACCTCCACAAAAGTTCCTACACGAGGATCAGAGAGCTTCCAGACTAGTGAACATTCATGTGCCCAAAGGGTGGCAAACCTTAATTCCACGAGACAGAATCTCTTGCAGTGCGGACTCTTCCAGACCTTGCCCCATGTACCTCTTTATCTTGCTGTATATCTGTACCCTTTTATAAAATATAGCAAACGTAGGTAAAGCGGTTTCCTGAGTTCTGTGAGCTATTTTAGCAAATTATCAAACCCAAAGATGGGGTCATGGGAACACCTAATTTATAACCAGTTGGTCAGAAATATGGAATGCCTGGACTTGTACATAGCATTGGAAATGAGGCAGTCTTATGGAACTGATCCCTTAATTTGCAGGATCTGATGCTCACTCTAGGTAGTTAGTGTCAGAGTTGGATTAAATTGTAAAATACCCAGCTGGTGTCCAGAGAGTTGGAGAATTGTTTGCTGGTGTGAGAGGGGAAAACCTCCACACATTTGGTATCAGAAGTGTGTACAAATAGATTATAGTAATTGATATTGTCTGTCAACTCATCAAGAGTCAATGAAATATACTTAAAATAATTTGCCTTGCTTTTTAATTGACTACGATGTTGCTCCCATGTAGGATTTCATTTGAAAGCCAGGGTTCCAAAAAGTTTGAAAACCATTGCTCAGTCCAATTCCTTCTACTTAAACTGATATTAAACTTCATCTGAATTTATTCTTCACTTGCAATGTCTTTCATATCTATTTCATTCAAGGGTTAGTCTTAATGCCTTATTTAGACCCTCAACACTTAGTAATACTTTTGCTTGAGTATGACAGTGGTAGTCCTAAGAAATCTCATTATAAAAGCAATTATTTCCACAAGGCAAGGGGAAGAAAAATTGAGATTAGTTTCAGAATTTACTTTCCAGCAGGGAAAATAAATTTTAATAGCTAATTAATTAGATCTAAAACCCAAACACTGCTGAGTAAATAAATTTAGGCCATCATAAGAAGCAGTACTTTCAACTCTCTTCAGCTGAGTAATCATTTAATGTAAACTTTACATTTATACACAATATTCCAAGCACTATCATACAAAATGTAACAATGCTAATTTAACAGCCTTCAAATACAAAATATTACATAAAATCCAAGGAGGAAAATGACCAAAAAAATTGTAATTATCCTGCTAACATATTATTTTTTTTTTTTGCTGCAATCTTTCTTTTCAATATATATACAAAAAGAGGCCTAAGTAATATTAGCTACTCACTGAGCAAATTCTCCTCTACCATAAGTCTAGATCATTAAAGCCTAGCATCAAATATTGGTTTTGGTAACTATCCTCTACCCTTCCCTCCATGTAACAATTCTCTTCTTTGTCATTTCATCTCCTTAATAACAGCACCGCAAATGTCTCCTGGCCAGTCCCTAGTATTTATAATCATGGGTTCAGCATAAGGGAAAACTCTTGCATTTGTCACTGAATCCTAACATTTTAAAATAACACCTTTCAGTTTTCAAGTTGAGTCCACTGTCTATTACCCCCAATTATCATTTTAAAAAATAAAATAGCCAGGCACAGTGGCTCATACCTGTAATCCTAGCACTCTGGGAGGCTGAAACAGGAGCATCACTTGAGGTCAAGAGTTTAAGTACAGCCTGACCAAGAATGATACCCTGTCTCTACAAAAAAATGAAAAACTAGTCACACAGGCACAGTGGTTCATGCCTGTAATTCCAGCACTTGGGAGGGCGAGGAAGGTAGATTGCCTGAGCTCACAGGTTCGAGACCAGCCTAAGCCAGAGTGAGACCTCGTCTCGAAAAATAGCCAGGCGTTGTGGCAGGCACTTGTAGTCCCAGCTACTTGGGAAGATGAAGCAAGAGAAATGCTTGAGCCCAAGAGTTTGGGATTGCTGTGAGCTATGATGCCATAGCACTCTACCAAGGGCAACAAAAGTAGTGAGACTCTGTCTCCAAAACAAAAAAACAAAAAACAAACAAAAGAAAAACTAGCCAGGCACAGTGGCATGTGCCTGTAGTCCCAGTTACTTGAGAGGCTGAGGGAGTTTGAGGTTGCTGTGGGCTATGATGACACCACTGCCCTTTATACCTAGTGACAGAGCCAAGACTCTGATTAAAAAACAAAAACAACAGTGAATGATTTGAAACTACTAGAAAAAAACTAGTAGGAAACGCTGTATAGGACATTGGTCTGGGCAAAGATTTTTTGTGTAAGACTGCAAAACACAGCCAACCAAGCAAAAATAGACTAATGGGATTACATCAAGATCAAAGCTTCTGCATAGCAAATGAAACAACTGCCAAAGTACAGACAACCCACAGAATGAGAGAAAATATTTGCAAACTACCCATCTGACAAGGAATTAATTAATAATGAGGACATATAAGGGCCTAAAACAACTCATTAGCAAAAAACCCAAATTATCAAATTGGGCAAAAGATCTGAATAGATCCTTCTCAAAAGAAGACATACAAATGGCCAACAGGTATATTTAAAAAGTTCCACGTCACTAATCATCAGAGAAATGCAAATCAAAACTCTGATGAGATTATCATCTCACCCTAAGTATTATGACTTTTATCAAAAATACAGGCAATAATGGATGCCAGCAAAGAAATGAAGGGGAACTCTTGTACACTGCTGATGGGAATGTAAATTGGTATAGCCACTATGGAGAACAGTATGAAGAGTCCACAAAAACTAAAAATAGAACTATCACATGATCCAGCAATTAAACTACTGGGCATATATCCAAAAGAAAGGACGTCCATATACAGAAAAGATAGCTGCACTCCCATGTTTTTTACATAACTATTCCTAATAGCTAAAACATGAAATCAATCTAAGGGCCTGTCAATGAATGGATAAAGAAAATGTACCACATACACAAAATGAAATATTACCCAGCCATAAAAAGGATGAAATACCATCATTTGCAACAACACAGACAGAATTAAAGGTCGTTGTATTAAGTGAAATAAGACAAGCACATGAAGACAAATATCCTATGTTCTTACTCATATATGAGAGCTAAAAAACTGGATCTTATGAAGACAGAGAATAGACTGGTGGTTACCAGAGGCTGACATGGGTAGTAGGGAGAGAGAGATGAAGAGAAGTTGATCAATGGCTTCAAATATACTATTTGATAAAGAAATAAGACCTAGCATTAGATCAGTAATGGGCTATAGCTTAACTATATGGGCATTAGTTTGACTAATGACTATAGTTTATAATAGTCTATCATATATTTCAAAATAGCTAGAAGTGAATAATTCAAATGTTTCCAGCATAAACAAAAGACAAATATTTAAGGTGAAGGATATCAAATACACTGATTTGACCTTCAGATTATACGAATGTATAAAATTATTACATGTACCCTGAACTATATACACCTATTATGCATGGATAGAAAAGAATATCATATGGCTTCAAATGATAGCAACAAATACATTGTTCATTTTCTGTCTGCAGTTATCCTATTTCTTCACAAATGCATTTGTCTCTTTGAATTTAAAATAATTAATCTGCAATTTGGTCAATTTGCTCCTAAGTCATTAAGAGTTAACTGAATATATTTTCTGTATTAATTCAAAATGCACACTGAAAGGACTTGCTCAGCAGTCCTTTAAATACCCTTAGAAAAATCAAAATCCAAACAGCTAAAATATAGGTGAAGAATCAATTAAATCCTACAAAAACTTTACGAAGTGATGAAAATATACAAAGGTAAAAAAAGCTAATAAACTTTTAATTAATTTATCAGCCATTTTATGCAGATATGAATAAAAGACACAGAGTTTATAACTTAAAATTTTAAGACATAAAGTACTACAGGACATAAAAAATAGGAAGTACTAGCATTGATGACCAATAATGGAAGTAGCATGGGCAATGAAGGTGACTAGATAATGGGCAATGAAGGTGACTAGATAAATTACCACCTATTACATTCCAACGACATTACAGTATCAACCCTATGACCTAGCTTGCTTAACAGCCTCACGAATTCAGACTCTCCTCACAAGATCTACAAGAATGTGAAACGGGTTATAAAATATATAGAAGCAGTTATTACTATGGCTGCTTTCTAAGAAGAAAAGGTCATGACACTTGCATAAAAATCAAATGGAGGTTAAATGACAATAACAATTAAGCATTTTTGAAAAAATAGAAACTCTTCAGAGATACTATGCACTAAGATCATACAAGTACTCACAAAAATAATAATCTTGATAAGTAAATTTAGACTGCCTTAAATAAATTCTTCCTCACCATGATTGCGTTCAAATCAGTGTGTTTCTCAGCTATTCTTTTGTCAAAGGAACAAATAAAACATATGAATGTTAACCAAAGTGTTATTAAAAGTCAAATAAAAAATTTCATCAACAGGGTGGCGCCTGTGGCTCAAAGGAGTAGGGCACCGGCCCCATATACTAGAGGTGGTGGGTTCAAACCCGGTCCCAGCCAAAAACTGCAAAAAAAAAAAAAAAAAAATTTCATCAACAAATAGAAAACTTTTGTTGTCAGCCCATCCAAATGTCTAAAAACTTAATTCATGATCTAAAGACATGAATGTTGTTGATGTACTCAACCAGGTTCCATATAGCATGCATAACTGCTGTCAAAAAGACAGTTTTGGATATTAGAATAATCCTGAAGGTCTCCACATACATGAGTTCTAGGAAGTAACTGGGTACTTTTCCAAAAGAATAAGTATCAAAGGATTTGTAAAACAAAGCATCAGAACTAGACTTGACTGAATGCTTCATCTTCTATAGAATGCGAAGTAATTTTTCAGGAGCAAAAGAGAGCCTATACTAAAGGGAGATAAGCTAATAAGTAAAACTTTGTTTTGGATTGTTTTCTAAAGTTGTTGAAACAATTAAAAAAAGAAAAACCTGGGCTTGGCGCCTGTGGCTCAATGGGCTAAGGTGCCAGCCACGTACACCTGAGCTGGCGGATTCGAATCCAGCCCAGGCCTGCCAAACAACAATGATGGCTGCAACCAAAAAAAAATGGCCGGGTGTTGTGGCGGGCGCCTGTAGTCCCAGCTACTTGGGAGGCAGACACAAGAGACTCGCTTGAGCCCAGGAATTGGAGGGTGACAGCTTGAGGCTCTGTCTCCAAAAAAAAGAAAAACCTGGGCGGCGCATGTGGATCAGCGAGTAGGGCGCGGGCCCCATATACCAAAGGTGGCAGGTTCAAACCCAGCCTTGGCCAAACTGCAAAAAAGAAAAATAGCCGGGCGTTGTGGCGGGCGCCTGTAGTCCCAGCTACTCGGGAGGTTGAGGCAAGAGAATCGCCTAAGCCCAGGAATTGGAGGTTGCTGTGAGCCGTGTGGCACCATAGCACTGAGGGTGATAAAGTGAGACTCTGTCTCTACAAAAAAAAAAAACAACCAAAATATCAAAAATAAAGAACTACTCTCAAAACTAAAAAAAATTGGCGAGTTCTTTGTGTTAAATTAAAGGTGAGTTCTTTTCAACTCTTTTGCTGAAAATCAACGTTTTTTATACTGTGCAAAAATGAAGGAGATCTAACACTCAGAAAACACATTTTTGGTTTCTCTGTAATTGGTTTTCAAGTTTTGCTACTTCTTAAACTGGCAAAAACTAAAGTAATATTACATTCCTTGAAGCTTAACAATGCTGTTCCATTTGTTTTAAGAATATTTTTAAATACCTAAAGATAAACTTGATTAATATATTTGCAACTGTCTGAATAAATATCTTAAGGTAAAAATACTATTTAAAATTTTTCATATTATCTTAACAAAAAAGTATCATATTTCCCAAATGTCCACCTTTTCTCACAAAAAAATAATATTTTCCTAACATGACAGTTAAATCCCTTAGCATTCTATAATGCTTTATACAACAAATTTGAAACTCTTTATCCTGGCATCAAGGCTAGATAATCCAATTACAAAATTGAGCTTTATAGACTATCTCCTCATCCCCACTCTACCCATCTTTTCTGCTGTACTCAGAATGGCCATTTACATGTTATCCATCTTGCCTTTGTTCACGTCATACAACTGAAATCTGATCTTACCCCTATACTCACAGACTTCATGTCAGTTAAGCACATGATTACACACAGCCTATGTATAGATCAAGTCTAAGAGTGGCTCTGCTCTTACCTGAAAAAATAAGAATCTTCTGGTTAAAACCAAAAGTTGTTGGGCGGCGCCTGTGGCTCAGCGAGTAGCCATATACCGAGGGCTGCGGGTTCAGACCCGGCCCCGGCCGAACTGCATCAAAAATTAGCCGGGCGCTGTGGCGGAAGCCTGTAGTCCCAGCTACCTGGCAGGCTGAGGCAAGAGAATCGCTTAAGCCCAAGAGCTGGAGGTTGCTGTGAGCTGTGACTCCACAGCACTCTACTGAGGGCGATAGAGTGAGACTCTGTCTCCACCAAAAACAAAACAAAACAAAAAAAACCCAAAAGTTGTTGTCAATTCAAATTTCCTTGATACCTGATCTACCCTTTCAAAAGCATATTGTTTAAGACCTGAACTCTGAAGAGCTGGACTGTCGTTAACCAATTGTACACATTGAGCCAAGTTACTTAATCATTCCAAACCTTAGTTCCCTTATCTGTAAAACAGGAATAATAGTACCCTCTTCACAGGACTACTATTGAGGATAAAGTAATTTATGTATCAGGTTTAATACAGTGCTTGAGAGAGAAAGATAATAAATTTATTTGATAGTATTGTTAGGTTTATCACAATGATGAATTCTTAGGAATTTCTAGCTTTTTAGCTACCTTGAAGTAGTTAAACTACCTTCTGGTTACTTTAAGCCAGCACATGACACACTGCATCCCCTGTTATCCAGCAATTGCAATCGTCTGGATGTCTGCTTGTGTGCCTGAGTTTTAACCTGCTACCCTGTGTTTCTAAATTATCTGCATACATGTTTACCTGTGTGTTTCTGAATTATCTGCATACCTGTTTACCTGTCCTTGCCCAAACAGTCCCAAAGTCAGTACACTGCAGCTTTTTCTTCTGCTCCTGGCTTTGATCATGCCTTTTGCTCTACCACCTATAGTTTCTGTGATAACACTGGACTTCCATACAATAAATGGACTACAGAGTTTAAATCTAACTCACTCTTAGGGACACTTATGTTAGAGACATAGCGACACTTGTTGTACCTCTTCCAGAAGGCCAATAATCTAAATGCTCTCTGGTCTGTTTCAGACGAATTCTGAAAACACAGGTTGCCTGTACCACTTGTGTTGGAAATTTGACATAATCTTTGTCAAATTGAGTCACATGAGTTACACTGTCATTCATTTAATGACTATATGTAAGAATAAAATCATTTCAACAGAGTCCCAATTTGTTTAAACTAGAGACTTGTCAAAATAAATGACAAATGTTTTTGTATTAAAGTCACTAAGAATTAACAAAGAACATTTTATATGGATTTGAAGGGGACAGATACTCACACAGAGTCCATAAAGTTCACCTGTGTATACAGTGAATTGAAAACTAGGCAATTTTCTTTATAAAGCCTCTGATTTGCTTTTTTTTTCCCTTAAGACAGAGTCTCAATCTGTCATCCTGGGTATAGAGTGCTGTGGTATCATCATAGGTCAGAGCAATCTCAAACTTTTGGGATGAAGGGATTGATCCTCTGGCCTCAGCCTCCCAAGTAGCTGAGACTCCAGGTGCTTGCTACCATGCCCAGCTGTTCTTTTCTATTTTTAGTAGAGATCTGGTTTCCACTCTTGCTCAGGGCAGTCTCGAATATCTGAGCTCAAACAATCTATCTGCCTTGGCCACCCAGAGTGCTAGGATTACAGGCATGAGCTACCACACACTCCTGCCCCTGATTTGCCATATTTCTAAGTTCTGAGACATTAAATTAAAATGGAGCTAATCTTCTGGATGACTCCCGCAGTCCCCTTAAAAAAAAAAAAATTAGAAAGTATTATCATTTATACATACACACACAAACACACACACAGGGTGGCATAAAGTTCATGTGAGATTTAAAATAGTAACTATTTCAAACTGTACACCAACTTTATGACCACCTTGTATATATATGATTTCTTTTGTTTTTACTGAGATGTTCTGTTACATAGTATAAAGCTTTTACATGTTTTAAAATATGTGTAACCGGATCTTTTAGTATGAATTATTAAGGTTTGAGGATGAAAAAAATTCTAGTGTCTGAAAGCTTTGTTAAACCAGAGAACATGGGTCCCAGCAATCTATACTTCCTTGCTTAATCTTCCTTGCCAAGTCCTGTCCATGCCAGTACTATCTGGCTTCAGCAATCACAAAGCCAAGAGCTCATAGTACACAGAACATTCTCAGTAGCACAAGTAATATTCAGTTCCTTCATCCTCGTGAATAAGAATTAAACTCTTAAGTGGTCGTGTAACACCTTCTTTCAATGTTTTCTCTATTACAGCTGAAAAACTATAAATTAGGACTTTGAAAAACATGAGAAGAAAACTAATTTTATCAGTAATTAAATCATACTGGAGGAAATACAGTGTTAGGCTAAGTTAGTAAAGGGTGAACCAATTCTTTCTAACCTCACTCCCTAGCCCAACTAAAAAAAATAATGCCATTATTATTCAGCCATTTAACATGGTTATGAACAGAAGTTATAGTTAAGAGGAAGAGATGACTGACATTTTCAGGCATTCAGAATGCTAATTTAGAAGATGGGGTTTCCAGTATTTTTACTAGACTTATAGATAGAAAAATGAATATATATAAGAACTAAAGCCTTAAAAAAAACTATGGGACAAGAAACTTAGTGAACATGTATGATTTTGGGTGATTTGGTTTACTTTCAAAATCTCTTATATTTGTAGGAGGAAAATCATTTATAAAAGTACTACCATATATACAAATGGTTTCATAACATTTTTACTAATGAAAATAAACAATTATGAGGTTGAGCATGGTGGCTCAAGTCAGTAATTCCAGTGCTTTAGGAGGCTGAGGTGCGAGGAACACTGTGACCAGGAGTTTAAGATCAGCCTGGGCAACATAGCAAAATCCTTGTCTCCACAAAATTGTTTTAAAAAAAAAAAGAAGGAGAAGCAAAACTTAGCCGGGGTGTAGGGCAAACACCTTTAGTCCTAGTTACTTGAGTGGCTGAGGAAGAAGGATCACTTGAGCTCAGGAGTTTGAGGCTGTAGTAAGCAATGATTTTATACCAACATACTCCATCCTGGGCAACAGACAAGACCCTGCCTCCAAACAAAACAAATGACACAACAAAAAATCCCAAATTATTAAAACTAGCACAACTATAAATAGCAATCATAATTTCCTATAACAGCCAAGATAGGTATTGTGTGCCTTATTACTGCAAAGGATTTAGAAAAATAAAATTAAAAATTAAAAATAGTACCCAGGTCTTTTACTCCTCAATCCCCCTTCCAAGCACTATGGCTATCCGACTGGCGGTTTCTTAAAAGTAAAATAATCATAAGGTGAGGAGAAAAGAACACAATTGAAGATATATCCCTCTAACATTTATTTTATATATGGATTTTGAAAATGCAAAGGAAAAGTTACCTTAGACAAAAATACCTGATTACAAAGGAAATCTGCCAGTGACGATGAATGTTAAACCTTGTTACATACCTGAGCAGTGAGTCTGACCCTAACCAAAATTATCAATTAGAATTATTGTCTCCAACCTCAGCTTCAAGTCCTTATCTCCTCTCCCTTGTATCTGAAAACATCACCTAAGGATCTGTAATTTTCACATAAAGATATAAATCTCCCTTAACTGCCCAAAATAGTGGCCCTGATACTTACATTTTGACAGTTTTATTTTGACAGTAGCATTAGTCTAAAAAGGAATAAAGCTTTAACAGAATTTCAGAGATCAGCTTTTGGATGAAAAAAATACTAGCCCCTAAAACAGTAATTCATAGGCAAGCCCACGTTTAGGAAATGGACTTAAGTAGTAATAGCTTGTCCAGAGCAAGTTAAAAATTTTCCCATTTGAAAACCAAATCAACTATGTCTTTGGTTTATAAAAGCCACAGAAGATTTCTTTATCATTGGCCAAATAAGCCAATCAATGATGCTGATCATTGGTTAAATGATTTTTAACCAATATTGCAAATGGAGCACAGAATGGGCTTGGGGGCTGAGGAACTAGAAAGAGACAGTATAATGACCTAAAGGGAGAGGAAGGCTATTAGGAAAATGCAACCCTTAAGAGGTGATCACCTAACTCCTCACTATACAACCTTTAAGGATTAGTTAGGTGACTCACTATCTGCCTGACAATTTAAAAGTCTCTTTTACCACCGTAATTATTTAAATGTACCTAAACTAAGAGCCTACACATAGAGAAAGCCTTGACAAGGGAAAACTTGAGGGCACCACCCTCCTCCAAAAAGAAAAGCCATTTTATAATATGAAAGAACAGCAAGGACAGAATAATAAATGATGGAAAAACTATTTGTGGTTCTACATGTACCAGGTATATTCCCAAATAGATTTAACTTATAGGTAACTTGATTACAAGATTTAAAAAAAAACCCTCAATTTTACTATCTAAAGAATGTTTTAAAAAAATCAAGAATATGAAGCTAAAGAGGAAAAACTCCCCTTATATCAGTTCCAACCACGAAGTGGAAACAACACGGCAGAACTGAATCTCTCTTCAAAAGAAAACTTTTCTTTGTTAAGAAAACATTAGTGACTTTGCCCCAGCTCCTCTCAACTCCTTATCTTCCTCTAAACCAGCAGTTCTCAACCTGTGGGTCACAACTCCTTTGGGGGGGTCTAACGACCCTTTCCCCTTTTACAAGGGTCGCCTAAGACCATCGGAAAACACATATTTCTGATGGTCTTAGGAACTGAGACACTGCTCCTCATGTGTAGGAGTCACCACAACATGAAGAACTACATTAAAGGGTCATGGCATTAGGAAGGGTGAGAACACTGCTCTAAACTATACTCTGTATGAGAACTCCAGCTTTTGCTTCTACCCTTTTCAGATGTTACTAAACACACAGAACAGCTAAGCCATAATTGGCTTAGTGTCAGAGCAAAACTCAGAAAGGCCAAAGATATTTTTCTGCTTCTAGTCCCATTCTGCATAGTCGGTAAGTGATCTCATATATGTACTCTGGAGTCACAGAGACTTTAGATAGACTCTTGCCTCTATCATTGGCTAAATTAAATAAATCAAAGAAAGTTCTGTGTGCTTCATACTACTTCCTTGTCTATAAAATGGGGATAATAATAACTCCTGTCTTTCAAGATTAGTGTGAGGACTAAATGAAATACTTAGCAAAACATTTAGCACGGTTATCTGGTACTTAAAAAATTCTTAACAAACATCTTCCGCATTATACCCTGCTTAAATCCAAGATTTCTCCATAGTCAGCAACTGTTTTCCAATCTGTGGCATTACGACATTGTGACTAGCACTTAAAAAAAAAAAAAAAGAATCACTAGAATAGCGGTTCTCAACCTGTGGTGTGGATTGCGACCCCTTTGTAACAATGAAAATACATAGCGGCATTAGGAAGGTTGACAGTCACTGCACTAGAATAAAAATATCAGAGAGCAATAAGGATTGTTTTACAAATCCTCTCTTTAGATACACGCCCACCTATCTACCCACATATATAAGGTCTGCTAATTGAGTTCACAAAACCATCCTAGAAAAAGTGCTCCATATCTCACTGCTGAACGTCACCTTTGAATTGCTCTCCTTGGGAAGCTATGCAATGATGCCAACACCTAGTCCACCCTTCAAAGCAATTTTGGAACTCTTTTTCTGGGATGTCCATCAGAGCTATCATTGTACAAGCACTGACAATTAAGTTCACAAACTCATCCTAGAGAAAGTGCTTTGAAGGGTGAACTAGGCACTGGCATTGGTGCAGAGCTCCCCATATGAAAGTACTTTAAAGGTGCCTATAAGGATATTCAGCAATGAGGTATGAAGCGCTTTTTCTAGGATGAGTTTGTGAACTTAATTTTCCAACCTCATATATTCTTAACTTAGTATTATGTGGCTTTTCTGTGATACCCTCCTTAAGTAACTTCCAACATACAGCACATGTTTCTCTTCCTTAGGGCACATCAGTATTTTGAGCATTTTGTATAAAACTCAACAACACTTAATTACACTGTGCTTGTTTACATGTCTATCTTTCCCATAAGAATGTAAACTCCAATAAAACTATCTTATATTATCCCCATTTCTGATTCCTGAAAAATACTGGAGCCTCAGTAAAATTCTGTGCAATGAATGAGTAAAACATCAAAATCTAACAAGTATTAAAAACATACAAAATATCTAACCACATTAATTATCATCCTATCAAGGTTTTATATTTTACTTATAGCTAAAAGTTTAGCTGTAAGTTATACAAAATCCATAAGTTACTCTTTTTCTTACTTGCCTAGTATTCTTTCTTCTACCTAAAAGAGATGAATGAATGCTTACTTAAAAAACTGAAATGAATGATGTGCAAAATAATTAAGAAATAGAACATCAAAGCATGCAGATGTGCTGCACAGTTCAAGTATTATAAAGCAGAGCAGCCATATTCTTTCTTCTTTTTAGAGGCAAAGAAAATTGAAGGAAAGTTATAGGCAGAAAGGTTGTCTCCATATGACAAACTGTCCAAGTATTCTCCTAATACAGGTACTATAGCTACCACTACAATACATCTAAATGAAAACACTTTCTTGAGTATTTAAAACAAAGAAATATGAAAAACTTTACTATTTCCAATATTCTTATATTATGACCATAATTTTCAATTCTCCTTAAATATAAAAATCAAGTTACACATACATACAAATTCACCAAATCTGATTTTATTCCATCACAAAAAGCAAAACACTGGAAATCAATTAAAACAAACAAACCAAAAAACACTTTTTACAATGCTTAGTAAAAGGCAACAAGGGACAGCTTGGCATGGTAGCACACTGGTTATGGCACTGGCCATATGCACTGAGGCTGGTGGATTCAAACCCAGCCTGGGCCAGCTAAACAACAATGACAACTGCAACCAAAAAATAGCCAGGTGTTGTGGCAGGCACCTGTAATCCCAGCTAGTTGGGATGCTGAGGCAAGAGAACTGCTTAAGCCCAAGAGTTTGAAGTTGCTGTGAGTTGTGACGTCACAGCACTCTACCAAGGGTGACACAGTGAGACTTTGTTTAAAAAAAAAAAGGCAACAAAGGCCAAAAATTAACTGTCTATTAAATCCAATTATTTCATCAAAAATAAATAAATAAATAAATAAATAAATAAAATATTTGCTCTAAAATGAGACTTAAGATTTTGAAGGTGTGGGTTCCCTTATGTTGATCTTATAGAATATTTATTTCTAAATCATTAACAACTTGACTGAGAAATTGGCAATTCCCAATTTTTTAAAGTTACATATCTATTGATATGTTAGGCTATGTAGGGGATAGAGAGAGACAGAGAGAGAAAAAGAGTGGGAGGCGGGGGGAGGGAGAAAGACAGAGACTGCTACCTCTTATAGCTCATTTTGCTTTCTTTCCTGGACTAATGTAAATGATAATTTTACCTGCTCTAAACTTGTTAAAGATCTAAAGAAACAGCTATTTCAGAAAACCTTCATTCCTTTTGTCACTTTAAACACATATTTATATTATATTTATTATAAGACTCTATTTCAAAATAATTTATTGGGCCTGGACATTAAAGCCAAATCTTACAAATCAATATGGATCTACTAAAGGAAGAAAAAATATAAGCTGGTCTTTACTAAACCAATGAAGTGGCATCAAGTCGTTTCTACTTATCAAAAACTGTTCCCTACATGTGAAATAGTCATTTTAATGATCCTAGTAAGGGTAGTTAACACTCACCAGTATGAATCTTCTCATGTCTCTGTAGCAGGTACTTCTGTATGAAACGCATGTCACATTGACTACATTGAAATGGTTTTTCGCCTTAAAATAATTTCACATCCACAAATTAGTTACTGGACAAAACAACAGCTTTTAGTTACTGTTTCTGAGGGAAAATAAATCTTAGAAGCCCAAATTTTGGAAAATTCCAAAATATCCACATACTTTCTACATTGTTCATTAACTTAACAGAATTTTATTTCCTCTCAAATTTCCCCCCCCCAATTTAAAAATGCATATTCTCAAAATTACATTAAAAATTATGACTTATATCCTTCATGGAAATAAAAAAGGAAATAAATAAAACAATTTAAAATAGAATTTAATAACCATGGGATTAGAAAGAGCTCTACAGGTTACATGTGTATCTTAAATCTCTTCTTTTTATCCAGAGGAAGATGCACCCATCCTGTTCACCACGTCCAACCATCCCTTTGTTTATGGCCCTTCACCAATTTTCATCAGAACATTCAGAACTTTCTAAATATCCTTTTAAAAATAATCCTCCCTCTTCAAACTTCCCCTCTGCAAAAGTCTTTCCAGGAAAGTAGTCTTTGGTCTATCCAGAAGTGTCCAACCTTTTTTTTTTTTGCTGCTGCAGATTGAAAGAATAAGTGCTATCTTTGGCCACACATTCAATACACAAATACTAAGGAAAGCTGATTACCAACAAAAAAGGCCATGGACATTGTTTGTAATATTGGACACCACAGATAAGCAAAAAAAGTCCTCACAAAATCAACATGTGGCTTGCAGACTGCAGGTTGGACACCACTCTTGTTTCAGTTCTACCACACCTAACTTAGTACTGTCACTCCTTTTTTTCACCCACCTTCTTAAAAGAGTAGTCTACACTAAGTCTCAAACTCCTTACCACCCACTTATAGTTTAACCCTTAAAACAACTCATGATCTCCTTGTTCTCAAGATTTTTTACCTCAGTTTTCTAACTCTCTAGACTAAAGGTTGTAACACTGCTGATCATGCCCTGCTTGGAACTCTTTCTTTCTTTTGACTTTTAGGACATTGTATTTTCCATTATTCCTTTTTTGCTCCCACTATTTATCTTACACGTCTACTTTATTTTACCCAAAGGTCTGCAATTAGCCTTTAGTTCTGTTTTCCAAAACTTCACGACCTTAGCTGTCGATTTTTGTATTTCATTTCCAAATCCATACTTCAAACTCTGCCTAGGTATCTTGCACTAAAGAATCAATGTTGACAGGCTTTTAATAACACTCTCTGTAATCATTTCTCTAACTTAAGGAGCACATTAAACCAAGTAAGTGTCCAATTAAAACTAGTTAATTTCATACATCTGCACAACTTGTCTTCTCATTTAAAGAGTTTTTCCTGATTTCCTTCTGACATTCTGACCTATGAAATCTCTGATTTGGAATGCCAGGTTAGCTACATTATTAAGAATGAATGACATTTACAAGGAGATAAAAATAATAAAGATAATAATGTTAATGGCTATCAGCCCATTTTATTTCAAGAAATACCTGTATGAATGAAGACATGTCTCTGTAAGTGATAGTTCGTTCTAAAGGCAGCATTGCAGTGCTCACAAACGTGAGATTTAGGGGTTTTCAAACCAAGTGATCCATCCTCATTTATTGTAAGGATCTAGGTTTTAAAAAAAAGGCAAAAACAAAAGAAACAAGTTTTTAAAACGTAATTAAATACTAATTTTAAAAAAGATAATTCAAACAATGGTCACCAAATATAAAATATTTTCTCTTAACTAATTTTGAAAGACTAGTAGAATAATGTTATTATTAATTGCAGGAAAGTATAATGTGACTCAGAATGGGACATATCACTTATAAAACCTTGGAAGCTGGTTAGGTAAGATCTTACCACTTTACCTTCTACCCTGTAATGCCAATGCCAATACCAAATAGAATCCCTAAGTGTTCTCTGCTAGGGTGAACACAGGTCTATTTTCAATTTCAAACTCTCATGTATACCAGAAAAAAAGTCTTAAGTCTTAGATATGATCTAAACATCAACCAATATGAAACTGGTTAAATATATCATGGAAAAATGAATACAATTTAATATTACGTGGCTATTAAATAAAATGAGAAAGTGCTCCAGATACTATATAAAAAGAGCACAGGATCTGTAAAGTAAAAAAAAAAAAAAAGCAAAGTTTATAACCTAGTGTATAATTTTGCTAACTTTTGTATGTAAAAGAAAAGAGAAATATATATTTGCTTGTATATACATAAAACTATCTAAGAAGGATATACATAAAATGTATACAATCTTGATTGTGATGGCATGGAACTGGGCAGATAAGAGATAAAAGGAGAAGCAGACTTTACACTAACTATATACTTAAAATATTTTGGGAGTCTGGATATAGTGGCTCACGCCTGTAATCTCAGCACTTTGAGAGGCCAAGCAGGAAAATCACTTAACAGTCAAGAGTTTAAGAACAGTCTGAGCAAGAACGAGATTGCGACTCTACAAAAAATAGAAAATTAAACTGTATTTAAAACCAGCACATTATACCCCATGATTGCATTAATGTACACAGCTATGATTTAATTAAAAAATAATAATAAAAAAATAGAAAATTAGCTGGGCATAGTGGTAGATGCCTGTAATCCCAGCTACTTAGGAAGCTGGGGTGGGAGGATTGCTTGACCCTAAGAGTTTTAGGTTACAGTGAGCTATTATAACACCATTGCACTCTAGTCAGGGTGACAGAATGGGACTATGTCCCCTCCCTACCCAAGATAAAAAAAAAAACAATTGAACCATGACAGTGCTTACCTATTACTTAAAAAAAAGAAGAGAAAAACAGAAAACTCAGTTTTCAATAGTAAGGTAGAATATGGAGTCTGTTTCAGTTCTGCATCTCTAAGATTATTCTAGAGCTATTGAACTGTAAACATATTACTAAAAATATTTGTCAAACAAATAAATTAGAGGGGGCATAGGGAAGGAAGATAAGATTAAAGACATCAACCTTGGCTCTGCACCTGTAGCACAGTGGTTACAGTGTCAGTCACATACACCAAGGCTGGCAGGTAGCCCCAGCCAGATAAACAACAATGACAACTGTAACCAAAAATGGCCCGGTGTTGTGGCAGGCACCTGTAGTCTCAGCAAAACAACAATGGTAACTGCAACAAAAAATAGCCAGGCGTTGTGGCAGGCACCTGTAATTCCAGCTACTTGGGAGGCTGAAGCAAGAGAATCTCTTAAGCCCAAGCATTGGAGGTTGCTGTGCACTCTACCAAGGGCAATATAATGAAACTGTTTAAAAAAAAAAAAAAGAAAAAGAAATCAACCTTATCTTCTTGGGCTTCTTGAAATTGAGAACTTTGTGTGACTGGTCTGGATGGTATCAGAGACTCACCTTGGACCTCATGTATTCCAATTTATCTACAATGTGTTCAACATGCAATATTAAACTGCCTCTCATCATACTCTTTGTCATTATTGAGAGCACAAAGATAGCAGAATATGATGTGAAGAAGCAAAGAAAACTATAGGTGATAAAATCAGGAAGGGCATAACTAGTGAGAGGTAAACCATGCTGGAGACAGGGGCATCTAAAATGGGAGCTAAGAAACTACGTCCAACGTAGGGTAGAGAAATCTGGGAAACATCTTGAAAAACTCAAAGACTGCAGAAACACACAGCTATAACCCCCTATTCAAACCCAGAAAAACAAGGTAGGTAAAGGGAACAGCTTTAATCATTAAAAATATTTTCAACTTTAAATTCAGCCTATACTATATGCAGATCAATGGTAATTATTATGCAAATCATACAGGGCATTTGGGTTCTGGGCAAATTGCCAAGTGGTCAACAATACTTCAAAGTCTATGCACCAAAGTCATAGAATGGAAACATTTGGCAGGAGCATGAAAGTGGGTGTCACAGCTTCCTGAAGAGTCAGTGAGAATGGAAAGTTTCATCTCTGGCCAATTTAAAATTTTTTCAACTCCTCCAAGTCACATAATAATATGCACATTAATACTGCACAAAAAGGAAAAAACACAATTAAAAATACAAATTGTATTTAAATACAATTAAAAATATTTCTAATATAAAACAAATAACAAAAAGATGTTAAATACTTTGTAAAAAATGGAAGTAAAAACAAGAAAACATCAGATTTTTTTTTTCACATACATTGATAACAAGAGAATCCAAGTGCCAAAAAACACGGCAGTTCAATAGCTTTCAGTGGCATAGCAACTGCAAGGAAAGGCTTTGCAAAGGAACAAATCTGGCCCAAAGTTGCTTAATGTGAAACGGATGTAATCCTTGACTATTCAAAGCTCTTTTATGAAGAGTTAAGGAGCTCTAGGTCCTCGTTTTCTAGCACTGGAGGTAATGCTGCCTTTCATGTGGAATTGAGCCGTAATTCAAGGTGAATTTTATAGATGAAAGAACTATCACTGCCTTGTGGATAAAAACACAGAAAAATCTAGCATATTTATAAGTTCAAAGACAAAAACACCAAATTCTTGGACATTTTATACTTCCTTTTCTTAGGCCATCATAACAAACATCTTTATTTAAAGGACACCAAGTAAAATACATCTTGCTTGAGAAGAACACCAACAGCCCTTGCAATTTGTAATTTGTTTTAGATATATCCACTTGATTTTCTCTGTTTTATTCACCTCTATAGTCCTAGTGTTCAAAATAGTGCATAGTGTAACTCTATGACAAGGCTGCCTGCCATCCATACCAAACTTCCTTCACAGCTTATCACTTTTATTCTCTTAAAATAATTTTTGATAAAAGCAATACTTCTCAATTTTTCAGTCTTCAGAACTGAGTACAATGCCATTGAAAAGGTGGATATGCAAACCTTTGGCAGAACAAAAAAGCATATTAATGCAGACAAAATATTCTTCCTTGGTATAGACCTCACTTCTTTTCTTATTCACACCCTTTAAAAATCTTTTAGTAGTATATAATCTACCAGTTAAATTTGTTTGCCTCAGAGATTAGCAGTCTCATCTGCTACTGGTACCATGAAATATGTACTTTTGCTTTTCTTTTTTCCCCCTCAACACAGAAAAACAAACACAAAAGAAGAATCTGAAGTAAAAATCTTTAAATTTTAGTTTTTTACTATCGCATCTCCAGATGCTTTATCTTGCTTCCTGTCACTGCTACTTCAGGAGAAATATACTATGAAGACAAAGCAATCAGGCTTCACCAAGCGGAGAAATAGTAGCTTAAACAATATTCAACACACTTGATCTTTGTCTTATCTATTTAATAAATTTAAAACAGATTTTACAGAAAAATTTTTCCTTTTTTGAGACAAAAGTCTTACCCTGTCACTCTCCGTAGAGTTCTATGACATCATAGCTCATGGCAACCTCAAACTCTTGGGCTTAAGTGATTCTCTTGCCTCGGTCTCCTCAGTACCTGGGACTACAGGTGCCTGCCACAATGTCCAGCTATTTTTAGAGACAAGGACTTGCTCTGGCTCAGGCTGGCCTCGAACTCCAGAGCTAACTAAGGCAATCAGCCTCACCTTCCCAGAGTATTGGTATTGCAGGTGTGAGCCACTGCGCCCTGCCCAGAAAAACTTTTCAATACCAATTAGAATTCCTCAGTTAATTTGCTTTCTCCATGTCATAGTCCACTGTGAACATATTTTTTAGTTTTGAGATAAATCTGTTTCCAGCTAGCTACATAAATATATATACATATATGGTAAAGGTTATCTTAAATTATATACCCATTTTCACCAGGCAAAGCCCTAAGCTCTGCCTATTCAATTCAGAAACTTTTTACTCCTAAAGGATCACTACCACTGAATAATTGAAACCTTTGTATCTTTCAAAAAGAAAAAAGCTTTGCTCTCTTAAAAAAGTAGACATGATTTTCCACACTTAAGTAAGTTATTAAGGCTTTTTTTTTTTTTTTTTTTTGGTGAGTTTCACTCTGTTGCCCTGGCCAGAGTACCTTGGTGTCATAGCTCACAGCAACCTCAAACTCCTGGGTTCAAAGCTATCATCTTCTTTTTTCAGCTTCCTGAGTAGCTGGGACTACAGGCACCCACCCCAAAGCCTGGCTATCAAGGCATATTTTAAATATCAAGGCTACAGGTTTTATCATGCATCCTAATAAATCAAAATCAACTTCTAAGCCACCAAAACCCAAGTAACAATGCAGTTTCAATTTCTGACCAATTATGAGATGTTTTAATGTAACTGAGGGTGGGAAATGAGAGTTTTTACAATTCTCTTTACTCTCTAAATCCAACCAGAAATGGAAAAACACTGCAACTACACCAAAATAGCAAAGCCAGCCAAGCATTATGACGATCCTAATTACTGCTAATATCTTATCCTCACATTGTCACTTTCTTTCGTTCTTCCAGATTTTTTGTCTCTCAATGCTAGATTTTACTCATTACCAAATTTCATTTTTAAACAGCAAGTTTAAACAGCACCAGAAGGTGAAATTCACTATGTCATAGCGTGGTGCAACAACTAATAATCAGTGTAATAACCCTGATTTTTAGTAAAGGTTATTTCTTGCCTGTTTCCTGAATATTAGACAAAGAAGGATGTGATATTTTCTAAAAAGATAAGATTTGTATCAGGATTGGTTTTTTTTTTGCATTATGTTTCATTATGTTTGTGACAACATAATTTACCTAGAACACAGAATTCTCTATGGAAATAAGTAAAATACAAATATATTATTTTGCTAATTTTCTTCCTTCATTCTCTCGTATTATTCTATATTTCCTGTTTTCATCCCCAGTATTGTATCAGTTCACCTTCACATCTACTTCTTCCTAAATCTAGGTAACGTGTAGAAAAAAACATGACAAATGTCCGGTACATTTATTGCTCTTCTACCATTTAATTGAATTTTCCTCATTTTGTCAATTTTAAATCTTTTACATCTCAAAATGTCAAATCTCTTCTGGGAAACAAAGATATATAATAAATTGCTGGGAAGGGATTCTTATGTACTTTATGTGTTGTGTGGATATGACCTTCCTTCCTGAGTTCAGCATAACTTTGAATAATCAATTTTTATTCAGACCACCTAAAGTGTTATAACAAACCCAGTTCCTTTCTTTGGCAATTGACAGGAGATTCTGGCACATAAAAGGCACTGAAATTAGTTGCTGAATAAATGAAAAGGAGATACATTTCAAAATAAAGAGATGTAGGGCGGCTCCTGTGGCTCAGCGAGTAGGGCGCCGGCCCCATATACCAAAGATGGCGGGTTCAAGCCCAGCCTCGGCCGAACTGCAAAAACAAAAAAATAGCCGGGCGCTGTGGCGGGCGCCTGTAGTCCCAGCTACTAGGGAGGCT
>CAUYON010019969.1:0-58880 GCA_963573935.1 Arctocebus calabarensis
CTAACTTTTTTTTTTTAAGACAAGCCTCAAGCTGTCACCCTGGATAGAGTGCTGTGGCATCACAGCTCACAGCAACCTCCAATTCCTGGGCTCAAGCGAGTCTCCTGCCTCTGCCTCCCAAGTAGCTGGGACTACAGGCGCCCGCCTCAACGCCCGGCCATTTTTTGGTTGCAGCCGTCATTGTTGTTTGGGCTGGATTCGAACCCACGAGCTCAGGTGTACGTGGCTGGCGCCTTAGCCCGTTGAGCCACAGGCACTGAGCCCAGGCTAACTTTTAACTTGTAAGTTTGGTAAAATCTTAGATCCTTCACAGTTTCTAACTTAACATATCATTAACAAATTATCTTTCTAAAGATCTACTTTGGGCATGTTACTCCTTGCTTGAAATCCTCCGATGACTTTCTACTACAGAATAACATTTCAATTCTTACCTGTCCCCTTTCCAGCTGGTTCTCCCACTTCTTCCTCAGGTAAACCCTATGCTCCAGTCAATGTGGACTTCAGGATGTTTCCCTCAGACAGGCAGACATATGCTGCCTCACTTTCTGGCCATGCCTAGCGAGCTATCCTTAGATTGCAGAAAAGAGTAAAACCCATAAAGCACCAGTGCCTGGAATGCTCATAGTGACCTCTGAGCACAGATGAGCCCCATTTATTTCTTCAGGTATGCTGCTCCAGCTCCTACAAGTACACTGGAGGGCAGTGTACTGTATGCCTCTAGCCACATGGGCTGGAGCCACAGTGACCACAGTCTGTCTGGACATTTGAGAGGTGAACCACCTCTGGGAATACTTAGCTTGAAACTCTGTCCAACAGGGCAGCTGTGAGTTGGATGGCAGCCAGAAAACTCACAGGACTCCTCCCATTTGAAAATTTAAATGTGTGGGGCAAGGAGAGGCAACTTGCATTTCACCTGTAGCTCATCCCACATTTCTGGGTACTCGTGCAATAAACTCTGAACCAAAGAGTACATGCACATCAATTTTCTTGCAGGCTTCAACTGCTAAAGATTTGAGTGCCCTCCCCCATCGGTCTCCAAGGTATGTGTAAAAAGATGTTGGTGGAAGTACTGTTTGTAATGGCATTAAAAAAAATGTGTCCATGAATAAGAGCTGGTTAAAGGATCACATTTCATCAATTATAAGGCACATTCCAATTTCAGACACTTTAAAATATCAAATGGCCCAAAGTGGTTGTATGATGTCATTGATTGTTCTAAAACATTAAACAAGTGCATCTTAGACTTGGAAAACTGAAATATGTGTATTCACACGGTGGAACACTTTGCAGTGTAGGACAAGTAAGCAGCACAATATGGGGCTGTGGGGAAGGACTTTTAATCAGAAACAGGTTGAAGGGAACTCCACATATCAGACTACACGTCACAGTGCCACACATGGAGGTGTGTCCAGTTACTTCTGACATTCTGTGCTTGAAAAGAGGTAATCTTAAAGTAGGTGGTAAACAAAAGGTATGTACTTCAGTATTCTTCTAGCTTTTTTGTACGTCTAAAATGTTATAATAAATTTTTCTTTAAGTGGATCTAGCAACCTGTTTTATCTCCCCTGTAATTTAGGGGACCACATGTTCAAGTGACAGCTTAAAAATCAATTCTGTAAGCTCAGCGCCTGTGGCTCAAGCGGCTAAGGCACCAGCCACATACACCTGAGCTGGCAGGTTGGAATCCAGCCCGGCCGCCAAACAACAATGACAGCTGCAACCAAAAAATAGCAGTGCTTTGTGGTGGGCGCCTGTAGTCCCAGCTACTTGGGAGGCAGAGGCAGGAGACTCACTTGAGCCCAGGAGTTGGAGGTTGCTGTGAGCTGTGATGCCACAGTACTCTACCCAGGGTGACAGCTTGAGACTCTGTCTCAAAAAAAAAAAAAAATCAATTCTATAAATAAAGGAGTTGTGAGACATACTCAATGTCTCTTATTTCCATGTACTGATTATAAGATAAGAAGGAATTTCGTCATTCTAGCAACATCAGGCATGATGCACAAATACAACCGAGAAACAACTGGTGGATTACCAAAAACTTCGCTTTCTTGCTTTCTCTGGATTGGACTTTGGCTTCACATTGGCCATGGGTTTGTTTAGATTTAAGAAAAGTCAAACTTACAAAAAAAGGTATTTTTGAAAAGCTTTTAAAATGTGTGCGGGGAGTATTTCAGTAGACATGTAGCTAAAATACAAAGTGGGCTGAATTTTTAAGGTACATGTTTCCTAAAGCTTGGCGTGATACAGAGCAGACTAAGGTAGAATCAAGGCCCGGGGTGGCCCCGGAAAGTCACCTAACTCTGCAGGGCCAACTAGTCTAAAGGGTGTGGTTAAGTTCAGAAATTTTGGAATCAGTAATGAGCCTGGCACTTTAACGTACAGGAATGGGTTTTTTGTTTTTCTTGGCACCAGCCTCAGACTTCTGCATAAAATCCTTTCACCTCTCCTTGCTCCATTTGGGGCACTCAAAAGCGATCTTCCTTCTCCGTTAGTTTCAGCTCAACATGCATGTGCAGATCACAAGGATGGCAAAGTACGGCTCTCTTGAGGATCTTGCAAAGCATTACCCTCACCGAGTTCTTCGGTGGAGGCTTCAGCAGCACCCGGCACGCAGCGCTCTGAGCACCGACTGGGGACCCGGAGCGCGGCGGCCTCCAGGTGCCTCCGGGCCAGGCCGACCTCCCGTCTCCGGGAGTCTCAGCTCCCTCCCCTCGCCCTGTCCACTTCCACCCCCCACTCTCTGGGGTGGGGGCGGAGGGTCCCCGGGCAGGCAGTCACCGACCGCGATTTCTCAGCGCAAGTCACGGGCACTTACCAACACCAAATGCACCAGCGCGTCGTAGCAGAGCCAGGCGAGCGCCCAGCGGTCTGCCGCCCCCCGCCCGCGGCCCAGACGCAGGCCCAGCGCGCAGCCCGCCGCCAGCAGCGCGGCGCACGACGCGAGCGACCCGCCAGCCGCGGCTCCCAGTTCCCACGAGACGTCCATGCCTGGGGCTGCGCGCGCGGGACTGGGCGGCCGGGAGCGGAGCCGAGCGGGAGAGCGCGGAGGGGGCGGGGCTTTGGAAGGGGCGGGGCTCCCCTTCCCACCGCCCCGCCCGCCGGCCTGCGGAGCCCGGAAGGTTTTCTGGGTCTGCGAGATCGAGTTTCCCCCGCTCACAGGTTCGCTCAACCGCCTCGACCAAACACATTCCCAAATCCAACCCAAAGGACCGAGAATGGGACCACGCTTTTTAATGCGGTTTGCTTTCTAACAAGGCTCAAAACCTGAAGCCCAGGTGGTGGAAATTTGGCCAACAGACAGGGAAGAATCGTAGAGACAAAGGTTTTAATTAGGCCCTTGCTGGTCTTGCTATCAAGGCATCAGCAGGCTTTTAAAAACCTTCTGTAATCCTAGCACTTTGGGAGGCCGAGGCGGGAGGATTGCCTGAGCTCACGGGTTCCAGACCAGCCTGAGCCAGAGCCAGCGTGAGACTTCCTCTCTAAAAATAGCCGGGCGCTGTGGCGGGCACCTGTGGTCCCAGCTACTCGGGAGGCTGAGACAAGAGAATCGCTCTAGCCCAGGAGTTGGAGGTTGCTGTGAGCTGTGACGACATAGCCCTCTACTGAGTGCAACAAAGTGAGATTCTGTCTCAAAAAATTAAAATAGGCCGGGTGCGGTGGCTCATGCCTGTAGTCCCAAGCACTTGGGAGGCTGAGGCTGTGTATTGTTCTGAGCTCACAGGTTCGAGACCAGCCTGAGCCAGAATGAGACCTCATCTCTAAAAATAGCCAGCTAGCCGGTTGTTGTGATTGGCGCCTGTGGTCCCAGCTACTCCAGAGGCTGAGGCAAGAGAATCGCTCAAGCACAAGAGTTTGAGGTTTCTGTGAGCTGAGACTCCATGGCACTCTACCAAGGGCAACAAAGTGAGACTCTGTCTTAAAAAAAGAATAATAGCTGGTGCCCATAGCTCAGTGTGTAGGGCTCAGGCCACATACACCCAGGATGGTGGGTTTGAACCCAGCCTGGACCAGCTAAAACAATGACAACTGCAACAACAACAAAAATGTAGCTGGCGGTGGTGCCTGTGGCTCATCGAGTAGGGCGCCGGCCCCATATACCAAAGGTGGCAGGTTCAATCCTGGCCTTGGCCGAACTGCAAAAAAGTAGCCGGGCGTTGTGGCAGGCACCTGTAGTCCCAGCTACTGGAGAGGCTAAGGCAGGAGAATTGTCTAAGCCCAGGAGTTGGAGGTTGCTGTGAGCTGTGTGATGCCATGGCACTCTTCCAAGGGTGACAAAGCGAGACTCCCCCTCTACAAAAAAAATAGCTGGGCATTGTGGTGGGCACCTGTAGTCCCAGCTGCTTGGCAGGCTGAGGCAAGAGACTCGCTCAAGCCCAAGAGTTTGAGGTTGCTGTGAGCTGTGATGCTACAGTACTCTACTGAGGGCGACACAATGAGACTCTGTCTCAAAACAAAACAAAACAAAAGAAAACAAAGCAAAAGGCTTGGCGCCTGTAGCTCTGCACCTAGGGTGCCAGCCACATACACCGGACCTGGCAGGTTTGAATCCAGCCCGGGCCACCAAACAACAATGACAACTACAACCAAAAAAATGGCCAGGTGTGGCGGGTGCCTGTAGTCCAGCTACTTGGAAGGCAAGAGAATTGCTTAAGCCCAAGAGTTTGAGGTTGCATGAGCTATGATGAGTCACGGCACTCTACCGAGGGCAACAAAGTGAGACTGTGTCTCTAAAATAAAATAAAATAAAAGCCTTGTAAGCTACTCTGTGAATATTTCCTCCCCCCTCCCCAATACAAAACAATGTTTTATTTTCTTTAAATACTTTAAAGAAAGGGTCCAGGATGGCCTCCTAGGCTCAGACCACCCCCAATAATGCCTGTCTGTGAAGAAGGCCTGGTGGGGGGGCTGGCAGGTAACCCAGCAGAGGAAACCCAGGCCAGGGACGCTCCGAAGGTCGGAGGGTGGGGAGTGGCCTGTTTGGGGGAAGCACTGATGAGGGCATCCTACTAAGTGGAAATAAGTTGCTCTTAAGAGGCCTTCTTCAATCAGTGCCTTTTTGTTTGTTTGTTTTGAGTGAGAGTCTCTCACAAAGGTGCAGTGGAGTCATAATAGCTCACAGCAACATCAAACTCTTGGGCGCTGGTGACCCTTCGGTCTCAGCCTCCCACATAGCCTGGGACTACAGGTGCCTACCACCATGCCTGGCACAACCTACATTATTTTATTTAACTTCACAAAAACTCTAGGAGGTAGGTGAAATAAGTCAGTCACAAAAAGACAAATACTTTATGGTTCCACTTATGTGAGGTACACAAAATAATCAAGTTCTCAGAAACAAAACAGAATGGTGGTTTCCAGGGGATTGGGAGAGGGTCGGGGAAGATTGTTTAATGGGGATAGAGTGTCAGTTTTGCCAAATGAAAAAGTTCTGGAGCATGTATGGCAGGCCTTCCTAGGTGAAAGTCACAGCTATGACTTAGACTTTACCTTACAGATGCAAACAGTGTAACCCAATTGTATGTACTTTCTAATGTATTAATGTGGAAAAAAGTTGTGGAGATTGGTGCACAATAACATGAATATATTTAACACTACTGAAGCGTACACATAAGATGGTCAAGATGGTGAAAAATTGTGTCTATTTTACCACAATTTAAAAAAATGAGGCTGAGTGTGGCAGCTCACACCTGTAATCCTAGCACTTTGGAAGGCCAAGGGGAGAGAATCCCTTGAGCTCAGGAGTTTGAGAACAGCCAGAGCAAGAGTGAGACCCCATCTCCACTAAAAATATAAAAGCTCACCAGACATCATGGTGGGTACCTGTAGTCCTAACTATTCAGGAGACTGAGGCAGGAGGATCACTTGAGCCCCGGAGTTTTAGGTTGCTGTGAGCAAGGCTGACTCCATGGAACTCTACCTAGGGCTACAGAGTGAGACTCTATCTCAAGAAACAAAAGCAAACAAACAAATACAAAGATTTCTAGGGGCGGTGTCTGTGGCTCAGTGGGTAAGGCGCTGGCCCCATATACCGAGGATGGTGGGTTTGAACCCAGCCCCAGCCAAACTGCAACGAAAACTAGTTAGTTGTTGTGGTGGGCACCTGTAGTCCCAGCTGCTCAGGAGGCTGAGGCAGGAGAATGGCATAAGCCCAGGAGTTTGAGGTTGCTGTGAGCTGTGATACCACAGCGCTCTACCAAGGATGATAAAGTGAGACTTTGTCTCTTAAAAAAAAAAAAGATTTCTGCCCCCCCAAGTCACTCCCCATACCATTTTTTATGCATAAGTTAACACCAAATGAAGTTATCTTTTTGTTTACACATTGATAGCTTGTCTCATGCTCTTCGAGTACAAGCTCTGAAAGGCCGGGGAGTGTGACTAGTTTGTTTACTGCTGAATTCACGCCATCTACTACAGGGCGTATGTTATAGGACCGTGGCCAATCCTGCCACCGGTGCTCTGGACTCTCTCCACAAGTCAGTCCATAGAGGAGTTAAGGAGTTAAGGACATTAGAATTAGCAAGTATGTTTAAAATTAATTAAAAATGGGAGAGGAAGGGGTACAGGAGAATGGATTTCAGGAACTATATACTACACCAATGAACATGACATTTATGGGCAACATATCACAACCAGATTATGTAAACATTTAGGAGAAATAAGATAATTCCAATTTATCCTTCAGGTTATTGCTTCAGACACATCACCTTTGAACACCTGGTTAAAAAAAACGCACTGTGTTAACTCTTCCAGCTCCCTATTCCCCACCTCCACCCACTGTGGAATTACTCACAGTTTGTAAAGATGTATTTGGTTATGTGATTGATTATATAGCAGTCAACTCCATGAGACAGTACTCAAATAGTGATGCTTGGTTGAATAACTATGTAAACAAATTTCTGATGAAGATCTTCTGAACACAGTTAATATGAACTTCTGGCAAAAACAATATTAGCACTTTGTAAAACTAGAGATTTGAAGAGCTACCTAGTCAGTGTATGGCACAAAGTACATATTAAATAAATTATTATTAAATTTAAAAATAAATGCACACATTTATTTAGTTTTAGTGATCGTGAGACAGTATACTTCCAGAATCAAGACCTTCCTTCTCTCTAAAACAGAAAAGTTTTCAGATGATATTTTAATATTGGAAGGAGTGTTAGGAATGAATTAGATCAAGAAAACAGGATTTCAGATAAACACTAAGATCTGAAATAAGTTTCAAGTCTATTTTTTTTTTTTTTAGACAGAGCCTCAAGCTGTCACCCTGGATAGAGTGCCATTGCATCACAGCTCACAGCAACCTCCAATTCTTGGGCTCAAACGAGTCTCCTGCCTCTGCCTCCCAAGTAGCTGGGACTACAGGCGCCCGCCACAATGCCCGGCCATTTTTTGGTTGCAGCTGTCATTGTTGTTTGGTGGGGCTAGGCTGGATTCGAACCCACCAGCTCAGGTGTACATAGCTGGCGCCTTAGCTCATTGAGCCACAGGTGCTGAGCCTCAAGTTTATATTTTAACACCTTTGCCTATATAGAGAGAATGGAAAGAAAAATAAGGGATATTCAATTCCCAAGGAAGAGTTTAGATAAGGCAGTGAATGACGCCGACACCGTTGACATGCTCTGGTACCAGTTATTCCATGTCTCTACTCTGTTGTTGCAGCTATGGCAAATCCAAACCAGCAGACTCCCACACCAAGAGGATAGAGGAAGGAATTTTATTAGCCAGCAGAGACCCAGCGGGCCATGAGCCTTAAAGCACTGAGCCCCCTGAATAGTTCCCACAAAGCTCTTTTATACTATTCTAGCAAGACATATACATGGTAGGTTACAGTTACAGAGGTCAGGTCATGGGAAATTTTTAGTTAGCAGGCAAAAAAAGACATAAAAAGTTAATGATTCTATTTCTCAAGAAACCGTACTGATATTATTTGTTACATAGTTGGTTTCAAGGTTACTCCTGTTTAGTGTATCTTTTAGAGCTCCTTCTTATCTTTGGAGGCTGAGTTCTTCTGCAGCTCTTCTGCTGCATTCCCAGGCCCACCAGGAAGTATAAGACTTATTCTCCTTCTTCACTATGAGCCTCATATTTTTCCAATAAATTATGGTTTGGCCTAAGTGAGAGGCTTCTTTGCTGCTTGCAACCAAAAAATTCTATTTCTAATGACTCATGCTTTAAAAAAGCAATGCTATGGCCATAAAAAAATATGAAATGAAAATAAATTTGAGATAGATATTCTGTATTAAAAGGTGAATACCTTTCTGTTTTTGCAGTTTTTGGCCGGGGCTGGGTTTGAACCTGCCACATCCAGTATATGGGCCGGTGCCTTACTCCTTTGAGCCATAGGTGCTGCCCAGGTGAATACCTTTCTAAGTTTATTAAGAGGTTCCATCCGGCATGTCTTAATCAGAAACCACTGAAATGATTATATAGCTCCCTTTTGACATACTGATATGATGGGTTCTTTTGTTTCACACACACACACACACACACACACACACACACATATCATTACATCCTTATATTTCTGGATGAAGACTGTATGGTCATGGTATATTCTTTGTTTTTAGACAGAGTCTCACTCTGTGTTCTTGTTCATTTTATGTCTCCATGATAATTAGGACTAAATAGTGATTCCAGTACTTTATTTAAAGTGCTGTTATAAAGGAACTGAATAAGAAGAACAGAAAGGTGCAGAATATTCCCTGAAGATGCCTAAAACACCTGGGGGAGGAGGGGGATGAGAGGTGGGAAGAGAGGGAGGGAAGGGAACTAAAACTATCCCTTTTGTAGAATCATTTTAGTCTCTTTTCTGACATAGGGCAGATGAAACTCCAATTTCTCCTCTTTAAAACAATCAATGAAAAAGAAAGATTATTTAAAGCCACATCAGCCAAAGGAACTGAACAAGAATAGGAAGGTGCCGAATATTCCCTGAAGATCCCTACAATGGGGGCTCTAAAACTACCCGTTTTATAGAATCATCTTCGATCCCTTTTCCTGACACAAGACAGATGAAACTCCAATTTCTCCTCTTCCATACAACCAATTAAAAAAGATGATTTAAAACCACATCAGCCCAACCCACAAGTATCTACGGTTGTATCCTGAATTCAACACTTGGCCTAAATGCTCCCATAAAAAGAGGCCTGCATGTCCAGCTGCCTGGTTTCTTCTGGAGCGTAAATTTAGGACTTTAGGAAGCCCAAGTGCCCATCGACCAATGAATGGATTAATAAATTGTGGTACATGTATACCATGGAATACTATGCAGCCTTAAAGAAAGATGGAGACTTTACCTCTTTTGTGTTTACATGGATGAAGCTGGAACACATTCTTCTTAGCAAAGTATCTCAAGAATGGAAGAAAAAGTATCCAATGTACTCAGCCCTACTATGAAGCTAATCTATAGCTTTCATATGAAGGCTAAAACCCAGTTATAGCACAAGAAATGGGGAAAGGGCCAAGGGAGGGGAGTGGAGGGGTGGCAGGAGGGTGATTGGTGGGACCACACCTACGGTGCATCTTAGAAGGGTACAGGTGAAAATTACTAAATGTAGAATATAAATGTTTTCATATAGTGATTAAAAGGCCATGAAGGCTATGTTAAATAGTTCAATGAAAATATCTCAGAATATATATAAAGTCAGCACATTGTGCCCCATGATTGCACCAATGTACACAATTATAATTTAATAAAAATTAAAAAAAAAAAGAAAGAAAGAAAGTGAAATCCCATGTCTCTCCAGGTAATAGCACCTCCTAGGCTAGAGGACAGAGGGAAGAGGCAGCTATCAGAGCTCAATATAATAAATATCCTTAGAGTGCACATGACAAATATTCTTGTTGTGTTTACCATTAGGAGAAATAAAGAAAACTTAAAAGAAAAAAGAAATGTGCCACCTATGTCTGTATTTTTATTTGTTCTTATTAGAAAAGGATGCTGAATTTTATTAAATGTTTTTTCTGCAGCTATTCAGAGGATCATATGGTCTTTGTTTCTATTGATATGGTGAGTTACATTTATGGATTTGTATATGTTAAACCAGCCTTGCATCCCTGGGATGAAACCTACTTGATCGTGATGTATATATTTTTTAGTGTGTAGCTATAATCTATTGGCTAAGATGTTGAGTATTTTTTGCATCTATATTCATTAGTGAAATTGGTCTGTAGTTCTCCTTTTTAAGTTGAGTCTTAGGAGATTATTTTCTAGTTCAAATTCTTCCTATTGCTGGTGAGAAAACAGAAACTATAGTCCAGAGTTTTGTAATATTCTTCAAAAGTGGTAATACAGCCTCTTCTTAAACACTTGTAGTGAAGAAGAGATTTATTAAAGTTGTAGACAGCTTAATTGTTACAAACTTATTCCTGTGTTGAGCCTAAGGACTGTTTATTAATCCAATTTATTGCTATTGGAAATGCCCAGTGGTAAATGGATCAATTCCTTCCTTTATTTACTTAAACATAGCTATCCTGAGCTCTCAGCATCCATTCTTTGTTTTTTAAGTGTAACATTCATTATTCTTGCAACTCCATTTCTGTGCTTACAGCTTTTGAGATTCCAATCACCATCATTGCTCTCTTCTAGCTAAATTCCGGGTTAATGATGTCTACTTTTAAGGGTGGAAATGTTAAACACATTCCTCCTGGTCTGCTTTTGGCAGTAAATAATCAGTAGAGCTGTAAACTTCATTTTATGAACATATATTTTTCTTAATGTAGCCTAATGCTTTGTTAAAATTTTTATTAACTCATTGTGCTTATAGTCAATAAAACTCCAACTCTTATTCTCTTATGCTGAGGTTTGCATAAGAGTTTTTCACTATTTCATTTTGTCTAATTATATTCTGCTCATATTCTATTTAGATGTAGGGATGTTGAGTCTTAACCCTATCATTTAACATCCTATATATACTTTTTATCTTCCAGCTCAGTGTTTGAAAACCTGATATGCATAACAGGTACAACCCCATAAAAATTATTGATAAAAATTTGATGGCATCAAGATTCATGTCTGTTTTGCTTACATTGCATTTCTGACTCCTAGAATAGTGCCTGAAAAATATGAAATATCTAATAGATGGATAAATAAATGAATAGCAGTGTTTTTTCTAGTTGATTATAGTCAACTAATAAACACTTTTAAAGTTTTTAAAAGTATTGCTATTGGAAATGCCCAGTGGTAAATGGGTCAATTCCTTCCTTTATTTACTTAAACATAGCTGTCCTGAGCTCTCAACATCCACTCTTTGTTTTTTAAGTGTAACATTCATTATTCTTGCAACTCCATTTCTGTGCTTACAGCTTTTGAGATTCCAATCACCATCATTGCTCTCTTCTAGCTAAATTCTGGGTTAATAATGTCTACTTTTAAAGGTATTCAATCTGTCATTCAATCAGGTATAAAATATATGTACGATTAACGGTTAATATTCCTCTGTATTTCTTGCAAAGATTGCAAACACTTGTCAAATGCATTGGTTTAGCCCAAATCATCTTTTAGTAGTATATATTCCAAGAGACATTGGTTTCGAGAGAGAGGCAGGAAAGGAAGGGATAAGGATCAAAAGTGTTTGGGAAAGACTCCATATTAAATCTCCCTAAGAGATTCTACACACATTATCTTATTAAAGACTCCAAGGAAATCTAACAAATAAATGAGTTTAGTTTTGCTAAAGTCATAACCTCCCAAACTTATTTAACACGGTATCTTCTTTTGTTCTTAGAGTAGCTATTCACATATGGTAGAACTAGCATTCCCTAGAATAGAATTTGGAAGATGTTAACATATAAACTTTTCCTAATTAAAATGAAAATGAAAATTTTCGGATGGTTTGTTATTCGTAGACTCACATTGACTCTCAACAATCGTCTGTCTCTCTTTATGTGCTCCCAAACTGATGTCTCAGACAGGCAGAAAAGTATGTTTTACAGTTTGGCTGGAGTTGACATCAAGCTCATAGATTTAGAGCAGAGCTTCAGCTCTGATTTAGCTTCAGCTCTGACTTAGCTTCAGCTCTGACTTAGCGTCAGAATTTCTTGTGAAGATTTTTAAGAAATCTGGATGCCTGCTATTCAGCCTTGGAATTTCTGATTCCCCAGAGGTGAGGGGGGCCAGAGACACACAAGTTAGCCAAGTTGCTAACTCCTGGGGTATGGCATGGGGCATCCACTGCCCTTTCCTTGCTAAAAGTTGAGATATGGCTCTCCCCTCATTATCCAGGACTATTCCCATTTCCCCCACAGCTCCTCAGCGGCCTCTAACAATGGTTGGCAGAGATCAGGATATGTTCAGAATGAGGTGCTCTTTTATTCCCCCCATTTGTCTTGGCTTTCAATTCTCTCGTCCCAATATTTGCTCTACCTTTTCCAATCAATTCCACTTTTTGACATAGAAGATAAAAGCAAAAGACAAATTGAGTAGCTTTGCTTTCTCTTTGTCATCTGTCAATATTATGACATTGATCCCAAGAATCATATGTACGTGTACAACTTCCAAAACTAAAAGAGCCTCTGTTTTCTATGACACTTTGCAAGTCTCAGCATATTTTGTTTTCTTGAATTATTATTAACTCCTCTCAAATATTCCCATGTGTCCTTTCTTTTATTTATATATATACATAGATGTAATGATTTTTTGAAACGATTATTATATTGGTATCATGAAAGAAACATGAGAATATTTTATGTTTCTAATTAACACTGCCAGAAAGCATTTCTTAAGAACTCCATTGTGTGGCATCCTGGTTCACGTCATCTACCGAAGAATAGGGGAAAGAAAAACAAGAAAAAGAGTGTAGCACTGATTCAGTTACCAATGGACTGCTCAGGAAAAAGCAAGATGCTTTAAAACCACTGTCATTGGCAGCCACACAAATGCACAATAAAATAGTGCATATATATTTTTTAATCTATCAACCATATCCCCATTTTCTTTATTCCTGGTGAGAATTTGTTAATGTAATCACAAGAACTTCTGAGTTCCAGCCTCTGCTAAATACACATTCGATTCCCCTCCTATTTCATTCTCTGTTCATTCACTTCACATACTTTCACTAGGTGCCTAAATAATTCTTTCTTATCCTTTAAATGTCAACTTCAACATTGTTTCCTATGCGAAGACCACCCCGATACCCGAGTTGATGTCTCTCCCTGTGTTCTACTGGGAATAGACACTTTCCTGTCCCTGTCATTCACAATCTGGTTTCTTTCCTTTTTCCCTCATTGGAATATTAAGGCTTGTGCGTCATTCACCGTTGTACCCGGGACAGTGCTTAGTGCAGGACTCAGTAAGTACATGTTGAATGAATGAAAACAAAAGATGGCACTTCTTCCTCCATCTTGATCCTCCTGATAAAATATGGCTTTGGATACATCAGTAGGCTGGAGCCAGGAAATCTGTGGAAGCAAAAGCCCTCTTTAAGCATCCTCAGCAAAAAATGCAAATGGATGTTCTCAGTTCTCTAGCTGCAGATAATATGAGAGACAGGAAGTATATTGTGGTATTTTTTTTTTTCTTTCAGTTCCCAGCTGGAGCTGGCAGTGCAAAGACATTCAGAAAATAATTTTGCTATTTGTATACTGAAACAATGTGATATGGAAGTAAATGAAATAGAATAAACATGGCAGCTACACAGTGCAGTTTTACAGTCACTTTTGGGGCGATAATGACACTGTAAAAAAGGATAATAATACATAAGGGGCTAAGACTATTAATTTTTTTTTCCTTACAAGATAATTCAGACCTAGAACTATTCCATACATTAAACTGTGAAATCTGCTCACTGCAGTTCTTTGAATTTTTTGTTTAGTTTATGTGAGTTTTCCTTCTGGCTTATTCATGAACTCGTGGCATAGTTATCTTTCATAAGGGAGCAGTGGCTTGACCCCCCACCAGAAATAAACTGAATTCCCATACCACTTGGAATAAAAATGTATAGTACTCTCCAAATTGTATGTATTTAACTTTATTACTTACATAAAAACATAAAATCTTGAAAATTATTATTCACAAAATACAAATTTACATTCCAAAGTATTTTTGAGATTTAAGCCTCATTGTATTAATAAGTACAAAGCAACCTCTTTCATTTAGGCCCCTCAAAGTGAAGCAAGCTGCCCTACCACAGACATTTACAACGTTAGCAATTACATGCTCAAGGTTTCTAGGGCCCGGTCTCTGTGCCCCTCATCTCTGTAGCCCTAGCCCAGGGGCCACCGCCGGGAAAAGCATAGTAGGTCTGTTCAGTGTTTGTGCATCACAGTGGATTCTCATGGGGGCTATTGTGTGACGTTGCATAAAGGGTCCCTTTTGATTTTTTCCTCAGGTGTAAAACACAGGTTATAGCTTTAATAATTGTTTTAGCCAGCTCAGGCTGCCATAACATAATACCACAGAATGAGTTGAGTGGTTTAAACAACAGAAAGTTATTTTCTCATAGCCCTAGAGGCTGGGAAGTCCAAGGTCAAGGTTGCAGTGATGAGGTCTTGCTTCCTGGTCTTGCTTTCCTGAAAGACAACCGTCTTTTCACTATGTTCTTACACAGTGTGGGCAGGAAGCAAGCTCTCCTGGGACTCTACAAAGGGCACCAGTCCCATTGTGAGGGCTCTTCCCTCATGATCTCATGTAATCTTAATTACCTCCCTCCTAATATCATCTCATTAGGGGGTAGGGCTTCAACATATGAATTTTGGAGGGGAACATAGTGTTCAGTCCATAATGACAGTTATACCCCAGGGTCTCCCTCTGTGTCTGGTTTCTCTTGGGGGTGTTGAGTCCATGTCTGTGATCACTGGGTTTGATGAGGTTAGAGAAATCCATTCCCTTTGGGAATGCAGAAAGCAAATTCTATTAGCTCTTGGGATGGCTCAAAAGCTAAGTTAGGCTTTCAAGTGCTGCCCTTTGATCACCTTTGCCCTTCCCCATGTTCACCATTGTCTTTCCTTCCCCGTGTTCACCTTTGTCCTTCCCCACATTCTCCTCTGTCACGTCTTTGACATGGCTTCTGCTGTCTCCAGTGAAGTAGAGGGAATATGTTCTGTTCTTGTCCTTTTCCTCTGACTTAGGATATGGCAGTGTGCTGTTTTCCTCCCACCTATACTTCTCACATGGCATCTCCATGTCTATATTACCCTCCTTCTTTTTAATTTCTCCCTTTTCAAGCTCCACATCTTTCCTTCTGGTTCACCTCCACCCATCACCTTATCTTCCTGCTCCTTACTACTCTATTCTTACCATCACACAGTGCCCTTGGGAGCCACCTTCTATGAGTGGCTGGTGCTTCCACTAAAGTGCACCCAGTAGTGTTGTAGTTCTTTTAACTCACCTTTGGTAGTTCTACAATATAGTATATATTGGCCTTTAAGAAAATCAATGTTCATATATTTTATCTTCAAAATAATATTTTATAGGGTGGGATGGTGGCTCCTGCCCAGTAATCCTGGCACTCTGGGAAGCCAAGGTGGGAGGATAGTTCAGCTTAAGAGTTCAAGAGCAGCCTCAGCAAGAGTGAGACACCATCTCTTCTAAATATAAAAAAATCAGCTTGGCATTATGAGGTATGCCTGTAGTCCCAGCTACTCAGGAGGCAGAGGTAGGAAAATTGCTTGAGGCCAGGAATTTGAGGTTACTGTGAGCTATGATGATGCCATGGCACTCTAGCCTGGGCAACAGAGTGAGACTCTGTCTTAAAAACAAAAACAGAAGAAAAAAACACAATCCTTTCAAAATTCCCATATATATATATTTGGCTACATACAGTTGTGATGGCTATTCTAAGTTAGCTCCTCTTAATGCATCATTATTTGGAAAGGGGGCATTTTATTCCATTTCCTTTGAAAAAGGTCACATTAAGAGGAATTTCTTTGAAGCAGATAATCTAGTTTTTTTTTTTTTTTTTAAACAGTTATACAGTTTATGGAACAGTATCTGCTGAGTCTTAGTGTAATTTTCTGAGGTTTAATTAATATTCTAAATTAGCATCTGGGATGTTTTATGTGTGGCTTGAAAAGAAGAGACCATTGAAATCCTGGTCGGTACAAGGATTTATGGTTGTATAAGACACAGGGAGTTTATTACTGCCGCTGTATCTGAGGGGGATGCTTTCGGAAGCAGGATTTCTGGCCAAAAGCTACATCACATACCCTGGCAAATATGCTTCCTTATTTTGTCTCTTGATTCTTCAGTCTAAATGAATCCAAATTAATTGCATTTTTATTGATTTTATTCGTTTGTCTTAGCAGGGTCATCAGAGAAGGGATCATTTTTATTTCATCTTTATTTTGAGATGTGTCTCAAGTCCACTTGTAAAATAAAAGGCACCAGATTAGTGGTTTTCAAGGTACCATTCTGAAGTCTTGAGTAGTGAATAGGGATTAGGAAAAAGCTGCAGTAAGAGAAGAGGTGTGTTCACACTGCTGTTCCCTCCTTAAGGACAGTCACAATTGACAGCACTGGTGTAGCTTCTGATTCATTTTCTCCTCCTAAAATATGTGTGAATGAATTTGGGATCTCAAATAGCTTGTTCTTATCCAAACGTTCTCAGGCTGTATCTGCTTTCTCTTGTCCTTATTGAAACTTTGTTGGTAAAAGTAAATGAAAAATAGTAAGTGAAGATTTTAAAACATAATAGACAGAGAGTTAGTGGATAGTAGAGAAGGCGCCAAGAGTAACAGAAGGTAGGATGAGAGGGAGAAGCAGAGAGGGCCTCCCGTGCTGCAAGGAAGGTGCGGTGGAGGTCAGGCTGGTGAACAACCCCAGGGGAAAATAAAGTTCTAGATGACAGGTGGGAGACCCAAAGGCCAGAGAAAACTCACCTTGTTGCATTGAGTCTAAAGGGGGAAGGGGATGAAAATGAAAGAACGTTGACTCAGGTCAAGGAGGACTTGACTGTGGATGAGACAGAGAGAGATGACAGAGAGAGAGAGATAGAGATAGAGATGGAGAGATAGAGATAGCAGAGATAGATGACAGAGATAGAGATGGAGAGGTAGAGGACACAGATAGAGATGGAGAATGTACTAAAATGTCAATACACAGCAAAAAAAGTCTATCAGAACTAGCAGTATTTCTAAGCCATATTTTTTATTTTTTTAATAAGCCAAGTACGAACTGGTATTTTCCCTTTGCTTCCAGTCAAGGTAGAAGGTGGGGGCAGCAGAGGCCTCTAAAGTGGTCTATCATCTCACTCGGTGCCCGTCTAGTTAGCATCTTGGTTGTTACAGAGTCTACCTCAGGTTGGCACCCTCAGAGGCAGATTTGTGTAACTATGGAAAGTTTTCTCAGGGAAAACGATGAAGGGGACTGGGAAGTGGACCAGGAAAGGAAGGACTGAGCAGGGGCAGCACACCGAGTCCTACAGAGAGTGGCCCTTGGGGGGCTGTGGAGCCAGCAGTCGCCGTGCCTCAGAAAGGCCCAGTCGACACAAGGGGGCTATAGTGTTTCTGGTTCTCCCCCTAGGATGGTTCTCCCTCCAGCAAACATTTGATAATGTCTGGTGACATTTTGGGTTGTCACACTGGAGGAAGTGTGGCATTTCCGGTGGGGAGGAGCCAAAGATTCTGCTAAATGTTCTACAGATCTGGACTGCACCCCTTCCTGTCCCAGTGAGTAACTCTCTGGCCCAAAGGGTCAGTGGTGCTGAGGCTGAAAGACCCTGTTCTACAAGTCAGTCGTTGGCTCGTGGGTGCGGTCAGGATGTGCACTTGGGGTCACCTGAAGTATTTCTGGGGATCTGAGGGCACAGGTGCCCTGTGGGAGAGAAGATTCACCTAGAATCTGTGAGTGAGGTGGTGGGAAAGGAATCCGAGTCAGTGCGGTTGAACTTGGGAAGAATCCTACAATGCACAGACGCATTGACTTTAAAGTGGTGTCTCTGCCATTTCCAATCCCACAACCTTCCCTGTCTCAACAATTATCTGGGTTAATATCTGTTAAGATTACAAGCACGTTCTCCATCTATTTCATTCTGTACCTGGGAATCCAGAGCACAAAGCAGTCTGCTTTGGTTGGATACGTAACTTGAGCTTCCTCCTTCAATGCCAAGGCAAAATGTTGTTTGACGTTCTCTTTCTGACTTAAATAATGAGCTGCATTTTCACTCATCTTTTGCTCTGAGGCCAGACTAATATCTCCTGAAAGTATTCTAAATTGATACTCAGTAGCTTTCTAAGGTCATTTAAATTCCTAATGAAAAGTCACTCAAGGCCATAGTACAAAATAAGTACATTGTTATTGATCATGCAATAAGGTATTAGGCTAATTTAATAAGGCTTCTCTCTGAGATGTACTTAATTCACCAATATTGTCATTTCTCAGCCATCATAGATCCTGCTAGGTTTTCACGGCTTAGAAATAGTCATTTCTGATTTGTCCTCCTCCATGATGCCGCACAGATGGATATTCCGGGATGCCTCATCCCTGTTCAACCTCTTCTCCCTGTCGACAAAGGACAGTGACAGAATAAGGATCTGTTACTCTTGAAATGACCCTTTCCACAAGATCCTCTTTTTATCTTCTTAATTAGCAAAGTGCTACTCTGAGGACTGGCAGGTTCACTGCAGAGACACACATTTATTACTGAGACACAAGTTGAATATTGTGTATTTACCAATTTCAATTTAAGCTCACAAGCTGTCTTCACAACGAGGTGAGCAGTATGACCAAACTGGTCCTCTCCCTGTGTCTTGTCAATAACTACACTTTCCCAGCCCAAACTACATTTTCACTGCCTGTCTTCCATGCCTGAGTTGATTTGCTTTATCATGTGGTTTTGTTCTTCCAAAGAAAAAGTTTTTGTTGCCTTGGTCGAAGCTTTACGACTTAATGGAATATAGAGCAAGGGAAGGCAGCATTTTTTTCCTCCCGGGAAAATGCATGTCAGTGTGCAAAGGAAGGAGGGATTTATTTATTTATTTTTAGAGAAGAGATGGCTAACAACATGCCCCAGATCGGTATTTCATTCATGTTGTATGAATATATACTAAAAATTATAGCTAATACTTGATATTAAAAAATACATATGCACTTGACCTAGCAATTCCTAAGGAAATAATAGAAGTGTGCAAAGCCATGTATAGATGGATTTAGTACAGTATTATTTTCAATTGGAAAAATATAAGTAACCAAAATGTCCATTAATGTGTAATTATAATAAAATCGCGCAATGAAATTAAATGTACCTGTTAAAAGGATAAAGTAAATCTATTGATATTGACACGGAGAGGTGTTTGTGATATATTAAATGAAAAGAAACTTTAAAAAAATGAGATGGCTCTGTGTCTCGACACAGAATGACATTCACCACTCCTGTGAAAGAGAAAGATCAAGCTCTAAAGTAACATGTACAGCAGGTTCCCCTTTTGGAAATATATACATTTATAATATATGTTTCTCTATCTATATTGTATACATGTGTGTATAACCATGTCTGCATGGGAAAATTTCATAAGATTTGACACCACACTTTTTAAAAGGGTTATTCAGACTTTAGAATTGGAAGGAAGACGATTGTGGCTGATTTTATTTTATTGTACCTTTATAAATACATACATATATATTGCCTAAGCCAGGTGGTACATACAAAAAAGATTGAAATTATTTTTTGGACAGTATTTGGCAGAATAAAATCAGATGTTGAATATATAAATCAACTGTGTAAAAACGGTTTTCACTGAGAATTTTCTTGAACATAGACAAGTCATCAAAATATATTAGAAGGATTGTAACAGGAATTTAGTAAATGTGCTGAATTCCATAATCCCTTCCTTTTTTATAAAATCTAGGTACCAGGAAGGTGTTGAAATGTTACTAAAGGGGACAGGGGTATGCTTAATGAGTAATGAGCATGAATAATAATGAGCAGCTAATGCTTATCCAGGGTTTAGTACGAGGTAGGTGATACAAGCACTGATATAAGTACTTAATTTTTACTGCAAACCTATGAAGTGGGTTCTGTTTTATCCCTACTTTACAGCTGAGCAAACTGAGACATAATGAGGTTAAATTGCTGAATAAATAAGGAGAGGCAGGATTTGCATCTAAGTAGCCTGGGGTTTAAATTTGAGATAGGTTTTAAGTTTAAGTTGGGTTTAAGATTCATGAAATGATTGCAAAATCCAGAACATTTAAGGAAATAGTCAGTGTGATGGGGTGGGCACTATAATAATCAAGCCTGGACTGTGATGATCATTGCAACCCCCCTGCTTTAAGCACACCAGACAACCAGAGTGAAAGCTCCTATCAGAAACTCAGATGTCAAAGGATAATGTATAAACACTATGAGCAACCTCACCTACTCACCATTTAGATTCATTTTCAGGAAAGTTGTTCTTTTATTTGGCCAAGAATCTTTAGCAGCACAGAAAGTAACTGAAATTTAGGAAGACTGGGGAAGGGCCTTCTAGTCGGAGAGGCTGAACCAAGGGCCCTGTTATCACCCTCAATCAGCATTCTTCCTTGTCACCAACAACCCCAGACTGGCAGAGATTTTTTTTTCTCTGAATTCAGTTTAGTATCAAAGTTCTAAATGATGCATACAATTCTGTGGCCAGGCTTAAATGTTATGATTGGAAACAAAGGAGGCACCTTTCATCTTACAGAATGAGGACAACCACCAGGCTAGGAGTCTAATTTTTTCTTTTTTTTTGGAAGGGCAGCACAAACATACCTCTGAAAAGGCTTTCATAGTCCCCTACTGTGAATAGAATTTCTATTCTAAAGCTTGTGGGGGCAGACTATACAAAACACAATTTTTCTCCACACTGCTGTTCTTTTAAGCTGGCGGGGAGACTTAATAAAAGCTCATAGGTGGTTCTATGAACTGAATTGAAAAGAGAAGCATATCGAGAGTTTATTTCTTATTAACCATGTGAAAGTGATCAGCATTCAAGAACATCATACCGGGCTATATTTTGTACTTCAACTGACATGGCTGTTTCTGAATTTTATCTAATCAGTTGAGGACCATAATTAATGGAATTTGGTGAAAGCAGAGAATGAGAAAGCTAGTAAGATAAGCAAAAATAAACATCCTATTCAATAGTATTGTTTTTCACTTCAGTCCCTACTATAGACCTATTGTGTTCTTCCAGGCCCTGAACTTTGTATGTTGAGTCTCTAACCACTGATGTAATAGTATGTGCAGATGGAGCCTTTGGGAGGTAGTTAGGTTTAGATACCGTCATGAACATGGGCCCTCACAATGGGATTAGTGTCTTTATAGGAAGAGACAGTGGAGATAGTGTTTCTCTCTCTAGTTTTACCTGTATTCACTTAGAGAAGGCCATGTAAGGACACAGAAGGTGGCCATCTGCAATCTAAGGATCCATTAAGACTGGAAGTCTCAAATTTTTATTGGTGAAGCCACCTAATCTGGAACTTTTTTTTTTTAATGGCAGTCTAAGCTAAGACAATGCCTTGATCATTATACCATATTTCTGCCTATTGAATGATCTTTTCACCAATACTCTCTTGATTATGCTAGTAAGGATTTATTTTCTGTTCTAATAGACCAGTTTGAAAACCAACCCTGTATTGGTAGTGTCAATAAGACACTAAAGATTGTGATCCAATGTGGGAAGGTTTTAGACAGACAACTATTATGACAATTATTCATGACCTTGGCTCCTGTTGCATATATATCCTCTACTCATAAAATGCAATTATCTGTTACCTGCACATTACCTTAAATATCTTAATGGATCTTATAAAATACATGAACAAAATGAGACTTTTAATTAAGAGATAGAAATCATAAAAAATAGAACCAAACAGATATTCTGTGACTAAAGAATAATTGAATGAAATGGAAAATGCATAAAGAGTGTTAACAGTAAACTTAATCAAGCAGAAGGAAGAACCTGTGACTCAAATTTGAAAATATTCTGAGAAGTTCCTCTTTATCATGTTTTTTCCCTTGTAGCATTTGTATTTAATGTCATTAAAAAGAAATAATTTTCTGTCAGTGGCACAAAAAAATATTCAGAGAAGAAAAAAGGATAAAAAGGAATAAAGAAAGCCTACAGGATTTTTGGACACCATCAGGAAAGCCAACATCTGCTTTATAAAAATTTTAGAAGGAGAAGAGGGAGAGAAAAGGGGAAAGCTTATAAAACAATAAATGGAAACCTCTCAAATTTGGGGTAAGATATGGATATACAGGTACATGAAGTTCATAGATCTCCAAACCGATTCAACTCAAAAAGACTTTACCAAGACATTAAAATTAAGCCATCAAGAATCCGAGACAAAAAAAGAAAAAGAAGAAAAAAAAAAAAAAAGGAATCAGAGATGCTGAGAGAATTTTGAGAGCAGCAAGAGAAAAGAGCTTGTCACACACATGGACACCCTTTGGTGTGTCCTGATAAGGCTGTCAGCAGGTTTCTCAGTAGAAACGATCTACAAATTCAGTGTAATCCCTATCAAAATTCTAGTGGCAATTTTCACAGACTTAGAAATGGAAAAATAATCATAAAATTACTTTGGAACCTCAAAAGATCCCAAATAGCCACAATAATCTTGATCAATAAGAACAAAACTGAAGGCATTATGCTTCCTGATTTCAAATTATATAGGATATCCCAAAAGGCACCCTAAAGTCACTGTATATAGGGAAAATGAAAAATTTTAGCTTATAAAAATATGCATTACAAAATTTTACAAAAGAAAAGAAAATAAAACTATTTACAAAATATCCTCTTCATGTTGGTCACCTCTTTGTAGAATTTTGTAATGCATATTTTATAAATAAAAGTTCATTTAGCTACAATTTTCCATTTTCCCTATATATGATGGCTTTAGGGGCAACTTTCGGGCCTAAAGTAATCAAAATAGTAATGGTTTTGGAATAAATACAGTCACATAGAACAGAACAGAATGGAAAGCCAGAAATAAATCAACACATTTATGGCCAATTAATCTTTGATAAAGGTGCCAGGAACTCACAATGGGGAAAGGGTAATCTCTTCAATCAATGATACTGGGAAAACTGGGGATTTACATGCAGAGAAATAAAACTGGATCTTTATCTAGTACCATCACACAAATCAACTTGAAATGAATTAAAGACTTAAATATAAGACATTAAACCATAAAACTTCTTTAAATAAACATAGGAGAAAAGCTTCATGAATTGGTCTTGACAGTGATTTTTTTAGAAATGACACCAAAAGCACAGGCAGCAAAAGCAAAAATAAATGGGAGTATATCCAACTAAAACATTTCTGCATAGCAAATGAAACAATCAACAATTTGAAAAGGAAATCTATGGAATGAAAAAAAAAAGATTTGCAAAGTATACATCTGATGTGGGGTTAATATCCTAAATATGTAAGAAACTCAACTCAGTAGCAGAAAAAACAAATTATCCAATGAAAAAATAGCAAAAGCCCTCAACAATTATTTTTAATAAAACATACAGTGCCCAAAACGTAAATGAAAAAATATTCTGTATCACTAATCATCAGGGAAATGGAAATCAAAATAACAATGAGATGTCACCTGTTAGGATGGCTATTATAAGACAGGCAAGAGCTAAGTGTTGGCGAAGATAGAGAAAAGGGATCCCTTATACTTTGTTGGTGGGAATGTAAGTTGGTGTAGCCTTTATGAAAAATAGAATAAAGATTCATTAAAAATTGAAAATAGATCAAATACCATATGATCCAGCAATGTCGCTTCTAATGAAATCAGCATCTTGCGCTGCCATGTTCGTTATAGCATTACTCTCAGTGGCCAAATGCAAAGAAAATATGAAATATATGACATATATACACATAAAATGGAATATTATTCAGTCTTTAAAAAGGAAGGAAATCCTATCATTTGTGTTAACATGGATGAACCCAGAGGATGTTATACTAAATAGAACAAGCCAGGCACGGAATGACAAGTATTGTATGATCTCATTTACATGTAGAATTGTGAAACATCAAATCTACAGAAGCAGAGAGTAGAATGAATGTAGCCCAGGGCTGAGGGAGTGGATGAAGTAAATGGCAAGATGTTGGTCAAGGGTACAAATTTTTAGTTCTACATTCAGTAAGTTTGGGGATATAATGTGGAGCAGTGGAGCATGGTGACTATATATGTATTGAATGATAAAGTATGGTATCCCTGAAATTTACCAAGAAAGTGTATCTTAAGTATTGTCATGATACACGTATACACAAACACACACACGTACACACACATAGGTGACCATGAGGCAATGGATATGTTAATTATCTTGACCATAGTAATCATTGCATAATGTATATGTATATCAAAGCATCACATTGTGCACCTTAAATATATACAGTTTATATTTATCAATACAAATAAATATACTTCAGTAAAACTGGAAATAAATATGACTTTGAAATGGGAATAGATAAAAAGATCTGTGAAGTGAAACTGAACCTATAGTCATAACTATAAAAATTAAATATCAATTTACTATTTAAAATGAATAAAATATTTAATAAATGATGCTAGTTCAACTGTTATCTTTCTGGAATAAAACTGATTTGAATTCTCTTTAATTCCACATGCTTGTATAAATATAAATTCCTGAAGGACTAAAGAAATAAATGTGGAACAGAAAATCAAGTCCTTCAAGAAAATATAGGGGAATACAGACTCTTCTCTCATCATGAGTATTTAGTTAACCACCTGCCATTATGGCTTTTGAAGTGTTATGCTACTTTTTGGGTAAAGATTCTTTTCTCTTTTTAGTATAATAGCTTTGTCAGCCCAAACCATTCCAAATAAATGGACTACGAGAAGTGGTATTTCAATGTTATGGTTTTAGGCAAAGACACACCATTTACTCAATTTAATGGTTTTTAGTCAGAGAATACCATATAATAAATTTGGATTGGATGCCTTGTTTGTGTGGACCCAAAATATGTTGCCTTGAATACATCCATTAAAATGGAAGAGATGAAGAAGTAGGTTTTTTTCAGATTGTCAATCTGTTGAGCACATGTATTATTTCCACATTTTGAAATAGTACAGATGGAGTTTCCATTTTATTTTTATCTAAAGATGCTTTTCTGGGCAGTTTAAAAATAATCACAAAACTTCCCAAAGATTTAAAAATTGGTGAAGAAAATGGGGAAGAAAGAGGAAAAACAGTCCCAAACGTGTCTATTTTATGCTTTGGCTGTGTTTACTTTGAAGTTGCTTATTATTTACAAATACTTATTTTCCTTGTTTAATTAGTATATTTTTCTATCTATAAAAATTATTTGGGTATCTCTTGAATTGTGATTTTTCCTCTTGAAATTAATGCTAATGTGTTTTTATCATAGTATAAAAACATTATACTTTTACATTTTAAGTGTCTGATATAGTAGTATTAACCATAAGCATATTTTTGTAACTAGATTTCTAGAACGTGCTATTCTGTGTACCTGAAACTTTATTCCCATTTCCCTTTCCTCCCAGCATCTGGCAACCATTTTACTTTCTGCTTCTGTGAGTTAACATATTTTTTATTTAATGGCTTTTTACACAGTGGCAGGAATTTAAAAAACAAATTTACATTTTAAGTAATAAGAAATAAACCTTATGAGTACAATACAGGTAGGGGTGAGGGGAGGATGTAACCGTGTTCTTAATATTAGCTGTAACTCCAGAAGTTAGAAAAGAAAATGTGCTTGTGTTTTCTAATTAAAAATTTATGTCTAGGAAATATTCCATTAGCAAAGACAAAGGATTGATTTTATAACAATATTTGCAACATGCACGGCAGAGTTGTCATCTATAATATGTAAAAAAACTCTTACAAGTTTATAAGCAAAAAAACTAAACCACTTAGCAATAATTACAAATGGACAGAAGATAAGAATACACTATTTCAAAGGAGCAAATACAGATGATTAAAAATATGCTGAAACTCTGCTAGCAGAGGGCGAGATGCAAACTGGAGTAAAAAGGAGCTATCATAAAACAATTAAAAAGTGTAAAAAAATTGAAAAGTGAACATTAGTACTGGTGAGCATTTGGAAAAATAGTATATCTCACATATTGCTGGCGAAACACTGGATCATTATTGATTTTGACAAAATAATTATTAAAAGGGCATATTTCCTTCAATACAGCTGTCTCTCTCTTGGACTCTATCTCATAAAAATAAAAACATCAGTATGAAAGGACATGAGCCCAGAGTTTGTATGAACTCATGGTTTGTTCAGCAATGAGTTAAAAACAAAGTGAGTGACAATTGATCGAAAATGATTGAATTTTCACACCTGTATCATGAATATTATTGAGCCTGTGATGAATGTAAAACTGTATCAATTGACCTGAAGACATTTCCATGTAGTATTGTGAAATGAAAAAAAAAAGTGGAAAAGAATGTGTACGATCCATATATGATCTCATTTCTTTTTGGTAATCCACAATACATATGTATGTGTCAATGGGTATGCACATGTGTATATATTATATATATATTCATATGTATGCCTTTATATATCTTTTTATAACGTTAAGTATAAATTAAATAATACAAAAAGGCACACACTAGATCTTTGACATATGTCAGTTACATTCAGGCATAAATAAGGTAAGATTTGAGACAGGAAAGGAAAAGAGATAGGGAAAGAAGAGGAAGCAAATAGCAAAAATATAGAAGACAGTGGTTTCTAACGTACCCATGATGTGTCAGCCAGATGCCTGCAGCTGTAGTTAACAGAAAGTACTAACTTAATGAGAGTATATATTATTTCATGGAACATAAAATACTGAGGTAAGAAAGTACTAGTTTGATTAATTTCATAAATTATATTGCAAAAGAAAGAGACATCACCTTTTCATTCTGTCATCCCCAGGATGTTGGCTTTGTCCTTTGACCTTCCCAAGGTCACAGACGATGGTCAAAACCCTAGGCATTACAGGTCCTCATGAACATGTCCATGTTCTATAATTATGTTTAGAAGCCTGCCCCAACATTAATGCTCAATAAAGGCTATCAAATTTCCAGAACTTATTTTAGTGGTCCGATTTTCACTTAGGTTGTGGATGTTTCCCATCTTTGAAGGATGGACACCTGAAAGCAGAGAGGAAGGGCAATTAAGCCAGGCACATGTAGTCTGTTATATATGAGTTAATCTAATATGCATTGATATAAAAAATATATGTGCTTGTATGTTGCACAAAGATGTTCATGTGATTAAATTTTTTTTAAAAAGCTTATGTTCTCACAGAAAAATCATAGCAGCAGTTCAAGGTATAATTTTAGAAGTGCAACATAGGAGTTTCTTTTTATAGCTCTTAGACTTCAACCTAAATGGAAGAAATTTGCTAGAGAACATGTAACTCCACCATTATGAGAAATAATGCTACAATTTCTTTGTGTCACTTAACTGTTTAAGAGGTTAACCTTTTGCTCCACCCCAAAACAAGCGAGCCATTAATCTTCAAATAATACAAATGGTTTTCTCTTTGTTTCCTCTTTCCGAATTTATTTAAGGAAAACTTGTAGAAGTCTCATCCATCCTGTGCAATGTGTAGGATTCCACGTGGTGAACCTATTCTGTTGACTTGCAAATAAGAGCTCTTAAGAATTTTTTTAAACATCAAGCTATATCTATCAGATCAAATAAATGACAGACTTCTCTATTCTTCTCCAGCAGGATACATTCTGTGACCTATCTTTTCTGTGACCTGCCAGGCTTTAGGAAAAGAGCTTCCAGAGTTTTATTGGCAATGCCACTATTAGACGGACTTCCCTCTCTCTTCCAAGCTCCTTGGGGGTCAGCTTTAAAGCGAGCATTAAGTGAATGGCTAATGGAATTAAGGGTATAATAATAGAAGGATATAGTGAGACAATTGTATTAACAAGAAATAAATCATGTTGAACGTAAGGTAAGTGTTTTTTAATTGATTGATGGGAAGGATGCTCCGCAGGTTTAGTCGGGGACTAACAGCCATTTACCTCCTCATCTCCAGTAAAAAGCAAAGATGGAGAGAAAAAAATATAAGAATATTATGCAGCAGGAAGATAAATTATTCAGAGAAGATGGCCATTTTGTGCTGACATCACTAATGTGAAAAGGCATTAAATCTTTGACACTAGCTTCATTCCTTAGGAGCTGTGGGGTTGAAAGAACATTTTGTGCTAGGGATAAAAACGAACACGTCTGCTCCTAAAGCTTTCCTCTGTGCCACAAATGGCTTCCCAGGTGCCGGAATACCTGAAGACACAGCAGAAACTGCTTTCCAAACTGAAGCAAGTCTTGCCCTTTGAAAGATAGTGACTCTGTCTAATATTTTTCACCCAGTTGCCAAAGCTTATGCACTCTGATGCCACAGATGTAAAGGGCTGCATAGCAGACATTTTAAAGTACTATTGAATGTAGAAAACTTAATGCTGAATTTCCTAAATAATTTTTTTTTAAATTATACTTTCCAAGAGTTACCCAGTTCCTTCCTTGAATTCACTTTCTCTTATAATCTATCATCATCTTTTTCTACCACTATTCTTAACTACTTAGTTACTAGGACAGCCCATTTCAGACTAGTAATACGCTGGATTTCTTCTGGAAAGATTGAGATATAAATGATCCAACATATATGTGTGTGGGAGAAAGGCCAACATTCTTGGTACAACTGCTTTAGGAGTTACTTCAGACTTTCGCCCCATATTCACTTCCCACCACTCCACTATTTTTCTGCTGTCTCTGGTTATTTTGTTAACTAGGTTTATAAATTTATCATCCAGGAAACTTTTGTCATAACATTGCAAATATAACATGAACACATCAACAAAGAGTGCAAATGTCTTCTTTTCCTTTGGGTAAATACCTGTAGAGGATGGCTAGATCAATTACAGGTCTCCTTTCAGTTCTGTAGGGTATCACCATGCTACTTTCCATAAACACTGGACTACTTTGCAGTGCCACTAGCAGTGTGTGAGTATTCCTTTCTCTTCACCTCCACACCAGCTTCTGTTGTTTTGGGACATTTTGGAGTTAGAAGGTACCTCAATGTGGTTTTGATTTATATTTCCATGATAATTAGAGATGGTGAGCACTTTTTCATGTGTTTGTTCATCACCAGATCATCTTCATTTGAAACATTTCTGTTCATGTCTTTTGCCCATTTTTTAATGGGGATGACTTTTTTCCAGCTGCTTTTCTTGAGTTCTTGATAGGTCCTATTTAACAGTTCTTTAATTGCATGCAAATACATGTAGTTTTTCCCATTCTGTAGTTAGTCTATTTACTGATTATGTCCTTGGTTGTGCAGAAACTCTTAAATTTGATCAGGTCCCATTTGTTTATTTTTGTTCTTGCTCTGATTGTTATTATAGTCTCCATAAATTTCTTCCCTAGGCTGATATCTGTAAGAGTTTTCCCAACACTTTCTTCTATAGTTCTTATAGTTTCATGCCTTAGGTTTACATCCTTTATCAATTGTGAATTAATTTTTGTGAGTGGTGAGGGATCCTGGTTCAGTCTCTTATATGTGCCTATCCAGTTTCCCCGGCACCATTTATTGAATAGAGATACTTTTCTCCATTGTGTGTTTTTGTCAGTTAAGACACAGTATGAGGATGGTTTATCTCTGGGTTCTCATTTCTGATCAATAAGTCTACATATGTTTCTATTTTTGTGCCAGTACCATGCTGTTTTGGTTACTATAGCCTTGTCATATGGCCTGAAATCTGGTAAAGATGTCTCCTGATTTGTTTTTATTACATAAAGTTGCATTGGCTATTTGTAGTCTTCTCTGGTTCCATATAAAGCATATAATTATGTTTTCTAGATTTGCCAAAAATGAAATTGGAATTTTAATGGAAATTACATTGAATCTGTAAATCACTTTGGGTGTTATAGCCATTTTAACAATGTTGATTCTGCTGATCCATGAGCATGGTATGTTTTCCATCTGTTTACATCTTGTGTGATTTCTTTCCTCAGTGTTTCTTAGTTCTCCTGAAAGTGGTCATTCACCTCTTTAGTTAAATATACTTTCATAGTCTTTTAATTTTTACATTTATTTTTATTTATTTATTGTTATATATTTTGGCATTAATATCGCATGTTCTATGTTAAGTATTTTATATGTATTATTTCATGCAATGCAACATTATGATGAAGCACATTATATTTGCCTTTTACAAATGTGGAGTCCGAGGCCTTGAGATGTTAATTAACTTGCTCAAGATCCTACATAAATAAATGGTAAAATAGGAACTTGAACTCTGGCCTAATTATTATTATTATTATTATTATTTTTTTTTTTTGAGACAGAGTCTCACTCTGTCACCCTTGATAGAGTTCCATGGCATCACAGCTCACAGCAACCTCCAGCTCTTGGGTTTAGGCGATTCCCTTGCCTCAGCCTCCTGAGTAGCTGGGACTACAGGTGCCCGCCACAATGCCTGGCTATTTTTTGTTGCAGTTTGGCTGGGGCTGGGTTCAAATCCACCACCATCAGGTATATGGGGCTGGTGCCCTACTCAGTGAGCCACAGGCGCCACCCAACACTGGTCTAATTATAAAACTCATCCTCTTACTCATTATGTGATATTACTTTTCAAAGCTTTTTTTTTTTATTTGAGGAAAGCCCTGTTTAGTAATTGTGGACAGGTGGTAATGTAACTGTAGAGGCTTCATGATAAACAGTGATGCTGTAAGTATTTTGTTATGACTATTGCAAATACTTAGACTTTCCTAACATCAATCTTGTTTTATTTTTATTTTTTCCAGTTTATTGAGGTATAATTTATAAATAAAAATCCTATGAATAGTATCTCAGTTTTGATATTGTGAAAAGATTGCCACAATCCAGCTAATTAACAGTCATTGACATAGGTTCATTTTTTTGGTGAGAAAATTAAAGATCTACTCTCTTAGTAAATTTCAATACTTCTTTTGCTTTTTTACAAACTGTAATCACCATGCTATACATCAGTTCTCCAGAATTTATCAATTTGGTGTAACTGAAACTTTGTACCTTTTGACCAACATCTCCCCATTTCCTCACCTCCCACTTTTCTAATCTCTGCTTCTGTGAGTTGGACTCTCTCAGATCCCACATGCAGGTCAGATTGGTGGTATCTGTCTTTCTGTGTCTGGCTTATTTCACTTGGTATAAGTAGCACGTGGCAGAGTCAAAATTCTGCCCCAGGTGGGCGGGCTCTACAGGCTGTGATTGGCTTCTCTTTACAGTCTCTGTAAAGTTAAGTACTGACCTTTGGTCCAAATTCAGTATTTCAGGGGACTAGTCCATCTGTGTGTATCCTCTGTAGTGACGTCTGTGTGACGAGAAGAAGCCTGGTTCCCATGGCACTGGGTCAGTGCTGGATCTCTACTGTATTTGCTGCATCTCAAGGGCTCAGATTCCAAGGTCATTCATTCCTAAAGTGACCTGCAATTGCTTTCTTCTTTAGCAAAGTTTTTACCTTATCCTGCCCTCATTAAATCACCTTTTTCCTCTTCTTAGGTTTTTATGGGTGATTAACAGCTTGACGTCTGTGAAGACAACTCTTTCCTATTGACAAGATGGTTGAACACACACAAAAAAATCTGCTGCTGTGTTACATTGGTCCTTCCCTTCCTTTGTTTTATTCCTATGCGTTGAGAGCCACTGAGGTGCTGGAGCTGCGGGGATGGCAGGACCGGGACCTGGCCTTCCTTTTCACTAATGGCCCTGCTACTTTACTCAGCCCTTAACTTCTTTCTATTACTTGCCCAGAAAAGCAGCAGAACCTGGAGTTTCAGCCTGGGAAAAAGGTACAGAATGAGGCTTCACGCTGAGGGAAGAGATTAAGGTCTGAGTGGTGTTCATGCAGAGGGTTTAAATGGTGCCAATTTGGGATGGATTTGCCCTGGAGGTCTGCTAAATTCCACCCTGCTTTCAATGAACAAGTGGTGATTACCTCTGAGTGCACCCCAGAGGCTGCTTCCCCCATGTCCAATATATATGACTCCATGCAGGAGTTCACTGCTACCCGTCCATGCATTGTGGGCTGTTCATTCTCCCTTGCCAGTCCCTTCATCTTTCCCAGCCACTTACACCTCGCTGGGTTGTGGTCACCGATTCATGCTGACGTGCTTTGAAAATCTAAGAGAAAACACAAGTTTAACCTGGTGGGTAGGGAGAGTCACTTAGCCATCTTTTGACTTAAAAGGTACTATGACAACTTCAGTCATTATTATGCTCAAGGTTTTAAAACCACCTCACTGCCTCCATGCTGGGTAAAAGGTATTTAAGTTCCCAGCAGGGCTTTGCTGTCACCATCCTGCACCATACCCAGGTGAAAAAACACTATGGACGGTTCAATTCAGGGTACATGTGCAGTATCTCAGCCCCGCTTGCTTGATAATTGTCATGTGGTACTTTTCTGCACTTTATAAATGGAAAACTGTTGATTTAAATTTTTTGTACATGAGAAAACTCTGGGATTGTCCATTATTCCAGAGAGTCCCCTGGTAAATCAAAAACAAGTGGAATCCACATTAAGTTTTATATTTTGTCACTGATATTTATGCAATTCTGGGTAGAAATGTTGGAAACTGATCCCCACTGATGATTCTGGTTCTAGCTGTATTGTAAGGGCATAACTGATTATTTTCTCATGGAACACAGTGTTCGATTTTTCTCCCATTTACTTCCAGAAGGCAGAGAAGCAGCAGAAAAGTATCAGAGGCTCCCTGGAGATGGATATCAGGACACAGGACTCTGGCCCTCTTCATTCATTCCATTTACAGCAATAGATTCTTCATAGACCCTCAAAACGGGAATGAAACTCGAGTTATATTAAGAGACAAATAGTTTTTTTATGAGGAAAGGTCAAGGAATAGAGAGAAGAAAAAAATCAGGAATTTTTTTGTTTTACTATATGAATCATCAAGAATTTAAAACTGGAAAATTGTAACAGGTGAATTAAATAGAAATGGCATTTATTCATTTATTCAACAAGCATTTATTGACTGCCCCACTGTGTGCCAGGTATTGGAGTTGATTAAAAGATTCGCTCTTTGACCTCAAGAAATATATGCTCTGAATAGATGAACTTCAAGCAGATAGCAAACAATTGGAACCCTGCATTTCTCTCTGTCTCTCTTTTTCAAGGCAGGACATTAGAAACAAAATAAATAGAATCAGGTCTTAGAAGCCTTAGCTTCTCTATCTGTAAGCCTTCCCCTCCGTGATCTACAGCACTTAGGTGTTAACATAGGTGTTATCAATGTTCCATTTCAAAATGATCTAATAGAAGCTTAGTGCACTGAGTCGCTTGTCTCAGGAACCCTGTGAGTCCTTCTCTTTGAGAACTCATCAATCCTGGTTCTAGCTGGAAAGGAGAACCTTTCTGTTTGCTGCCAGTCTTCTACCATGTTCTACTGGGTAATGCTTGATTTTCATGTCTGGGAAACTGTGCTTCATTCTCCAACTTTGTTTTGCTTTGCTCATATTTCTAAAAAATCATGACTTTATTCTCTGTACCCTCCATCCCTCATATTTTTACTTTCATTGGGGTACTGTTATCATCAGGAGTGCAGCTGGCTGACAGCAACACAAAAATCTGAACAGGCTCAAAGACATGGGTTTGTTCATTTTACACAATAAGAAGGTCATGGATAGCTTGTTCAGGGCTAGTATGATACTTGTGTGACAGCATTGAGTACTGAGCTTTTTCCATATTTTGCTCTGCCATCCTTTTATGTACGCTTTTATCCTTTTTTTTTGTACAGACAGAGTCTTACTTTATCACCTTCGGTAGAGTGCTGTGGCATCACACAGCTCACAGCAACCTCCAACGCCTGGGCTTAGGCTATTCTCTTGCCTCAGCTTCCCGAGTAGCTGAGACTATAGGAGCCCGCCACAATGCCCGGCTATTTTTTGGTTTTGCAGTTGGGCCGAGGCCGGGTTTGAACCCGCCACCTTCGGCATATGGGGCCGGCGCCCTACTCGCTGAGCCACAGGGGCTGCCCTGCTTTTATCCTCTTGCTTGTTGCCTCATAATTATACAATAGTTGCTGAACATTCAGGCCAAATGTTTGCATTCCATTCAGAGGGTGGAGGAGGAGGAAAGAAGCAAGGGACTTTGTAAGCCTACTTCACCCCCTTATCTTTTTATGTTTGGTTTTGTTATGCATTTTTAAATCAGGGGCTACCAAAACACTCTTAGAAAGAAGCATGAATCCCATGTACTCAAGTTTGATATGAGGACAATTAATGACAATTATTGACACGGTGGGGGTGAAGGAAGGGGAGAGCAGAGAGAGGAAGAATGAGGGAGGGGTGGGGAAAGGAAGAGCAGAGAGAGGGAAGAAAGGAGTGGGGGGGGTGGGGTCTTGGGGTCTTGGTGTGTGCCACACCTTTGGGGGGCAAAATACAATTGTAAGAGGGAGTTTTCCAAAAAAATGCAACCAGTGTAACATGGTTTCTTGTACCCTCAATGAATCCCCAACAATAAAAAAAAAAAAGTAAAGTTTCCATATTTAAAGCAATTCTTAAATCCCTTTAATATTTTAATGGTTTCTATGTAGCCAACTGGACACAGACCGTAATTAAGCATTTCAGATGGATTCCATTCAGCACAATATTTTGTTCAGGAATATTTTCTTGCATTTTACTGCATACCCATAGGTTTATTGAGACATTAAGATCTCAGCACTTAGTCTGCTACTAAGGTCGCCATTTACCAGTTTGCATGCCTTTTCCATCAATCTTCTAAAGCTTGACTGAGCTTCCAAAAGTCCATGTCAGATATCACGCTGCTGCTCCAAATCCTTCAGCGAACTGGGCTGAGTTCCAGAAGGTATTCACATTCCTTGCATATACAACCTTGATAATCTGGACACGCTCACTTCTCCTCCCAGTCTATCCCCACTGCATGCATGTCCATTCTTAACTCTGATTGCCCGTCATTCCGTCTCACTCAGTACTCAAACCAGACTGCTCAGACTTCTCTAAAACCACCATGAGCTTTTGCCTGCCCCTAGGTTTTTGTAAGTCCTATTTCCTCTGTCTGAAACTCTTAGCTCCACCTCACCTGAAAAATGAGTAGAATATACATGAGGTGCTGTCTTCTCCACAAAGCATTCCCTATCTCCCACAGCTAGGTTGGATGCACTAACTTCTAATGTGGCACCTTGCACTCTTGGTTTTAATTATTTGCCTAACTCACCTTTTTTCCCCAAACTAGACAAAAACAGGAACACACACATACACAAACAGACTACATAAAATGTTGGTTGAAAGTAAAACACAATAATGTGAAAATAGATGGAAGCAACTTCCTCATAGGGCTTGCTAATGTTGAAACAAAAATTGTTGCGATCCTACGTACGATGTACTTCCTGCAGTATTCTGTTGGCGACTTGAATGTCCCACCCATTGACTGACAGTTTGGTCCTCTGTCCTCTGCTGCCTTTATCACCTACAGGATTGCTGGTCTAATATGTGTTATCTCACACTGCCTTGATCATTTTATGTCTAATTCCTCCTCCAAGCTTCTCAGCAAACTCCCCAGACCAGTAGTGAATGGCAGGATTACATCATAAGCAAGCCTGCTTCTGAGGTCCGCCTCCACCACTTAGCATCTGTGTAATTCGAACAGATTACTGAACTGCTCTGGGTCTCAGCTTCCACATCTGTAAAGTGAGAATAGCAAAGATATTTCCCATAAAGACCTTTTGTCAGAACTGAGTTGGCATTTGTTAACAATGCCTTCGAATGGGAAAACTACAGAGGGTGCCAAAATATATATATATACACACATTTTAAGAAAGGAAAAAAACTAACTATATTAAAACTGTAATATTCAATATATATACATAGGTAACAAAAGTTGAATAGAAGTCACTGTTCTTGCAAAAGTCAAATGTGATTTTAGTATTCAAATTTAATACAGATTTTTCCTTTCTCAGGATGTGTATGCAATTTTTTTGCACCCTCTGTATACCTATTATGCCGATGGGCTAAAATCTACTTGTTATCATTTTTTTTTGGAGATAGAGTCTCACTTTTTTTTGAGAAAGAGGGTTTTTTGTTTGTTTGTTTTTGAGATAGAGTCTCTCTTTTTTTTGAGATAGAGTTGCCCAGGCTAGAGTGCCTATGGTGTCAGCCTAGATCATAGCAACCTCTATCTCCTGTGCTTAGGCATCCTCCTGCCTCAGCCTCACAAATAGATAGGTGGGACTACAGGCAGACCACAATGCCAGGAGAATTATTCTATTTTTAGTAGAGATGGGGCTCTCTTTCTTGCTCAGATAGGTCTGGAACTCCTGAGCTCTAGCGATCCTCCCACTTTGGTCTCCTAGAATGCTCTGATTACAGGCAGGAGCTATCTCCCTTGGCCCATTGTTGCCTATTTTCATATGGTACTTGAGGTAATAATGGTTTTATACTACTTTATGGATTTAAAAATCAAAAGAATATTTTTTGAAACATGAAATTTAAAGTTCACTCTCACAAATACTTTTACTGAAACACAGCAACACCCATTCATTTATATATTGTCCACAGTTACTTCCACTCTACAGAGTTGCAGAAATACAGCAGAAAGTGCATGGCTCACAAAAGCTAAAGTATCTACTATCTTGTTTCCCTTTTAAGCTGAGTCCTGGAGAACAAATAGGAGTTCACCAGTGAAGAGGAGGGGGGAAGAAACAGCAAATATGGCAGCACAGATACAAGAGAGCATGGAGTTCCAGGGAAGCAGTCATGCTTGCCCACCACGATATCAACATTGAACAAATTAACTTTTCTAAATGCTCCTTGGATGCACCATGGTTGCTAAAGACCTCTGGAGAAAAAAATCACATCTCTGTCTAGAAATCACTGCCACAGATTCCACATGAGCCATCTACAGTAACACACACTTGCCCGCCTGCAAATTTATTGCTCCAGTTACAATAAACTTTCAGTTTCTAAAATGTACCTTTCCCCCTTTATTTGTCTTTCTTTGATTGGCTAAGGATTGCTAACTGATTTTTTTTTTAACCCTTGATGTCATTAGACTAACGTGGAGAGATATTAAAACATCTAGATACCTGGCTAGAAAGATTGAGGTGGGGCCCAGGCACCCACAATTTGTTTTTTGAGATGAGTTTCATTCTGTCATCCAGGCTAGAGTGCAGTGATGTCATCATAGCTCACTGTTACCTCAAATGCATGGGCTCAAGCAATCCTCCTGCCACAGCCTCCCAAGTGAATAAGGCCACACGTGCATGCCACCACAGCTGTCTAATAGGCATCCACATTTTTTAAAGTTTCTCAGATGAGTCTAATGTGAAACCAGAGAAGAAACTTGGTGGATTTAGACCTAGGCAACATTTTGGTCTAAACCTAAGCATAACTTCCTCCAGAAAATCTTTCCTTATCTCTCCCAGGTAGTTCATGAGACCCTCTCATATAATCCCACGGGTTTTTCATTCACATTGGATAATCCCACATTCTACGTTGTATGTCTAACTTTATTAAATCCAGCACCTAGTAAGCCTTTTGGTACCTTTTCAGGAAAATAGAAACGTAGGACTGGTGTGATAACTTATGCCTGTAATCTTAGCACTCTGAGCTAAGAGTCCAAAGTGGGAGGATTGCTTGAGACTAGGAGTTCAAAACCAAGCTGTGCAACACAGAAAGCTCTGTTTCCACAAAAAATAAAAATTAGCTGGGCATGGTGCTTCGCATCTATATTCCCAACTACTTGGGAGGGTAAGGTAAGATCACTTGAGCTCAGAACTCTGAGGTTGCAGTGAGCTATGATGATGCCACTGCACTCTACTCTGGGCAATGGAGCAAGATTCTGTCTTTAGAAAGATATATAGTAAAATATTCTGAAGTTGACAATGAAAACATTGTATTCTCAATCAAAATCAATTGTAGACCCCTCCCATTGTTGACTATTTATTATTTTAATTCTGCCTTATTCAAGGATTATGAGAAATACGGTAGACTCTAAACAAGGATTTGAATTGTGCAAGTCCGTTTTCATGAAGATTTTTTTCTTTTTTTTTGTATAATTTTATTGAATCATAATTATGTACATTGGTGCAATCATAGGGCACAATGTGCTTCATATACAATCAGAAATATTTTGATCGTACTGTTACAGATAGCCTTCATGGCATTTACTCTACCTTTAATAAGTTTCACCAGTACCCTGCTAAGATGCACCATAGGTGTGTTCCCACTAATTGCCCTCCATCCACCCATCCTCCCCCTCCTCTCCACTCCCTTTCCCCTTTCCCTGTATTCTTGTGCTATAATTGGGTTTTAGCCTTCATATGAAAGCTATAAATTAGATTCGTATTAGGGCTGAGTACATTGGATACTTTTTCTTTCATGAAGATTTTTTAAAATAAAATAATTGGAGAAATTTTTCAATATTCATAATAATTTGAAAAAACTTTCAGACAAACCACATAGCCTTTAAACATAGCCAAAAAAACAGAAAAAGTTATGTGTATCATGAATTCATAAAATATATATAGATACCAGTCTATGCGGCCTGACAATTAAGTACTATCATGCACTTTCACGGCAGCACTATACAAACAGCTCAATAAGGCTTGACAACTTTGGTGTATCAGTGACCTACTCCTGTGTTCGTGTCAACATGTGGTGGTGTCTTTCTGAGTGGTGTACATTATTGTTGTTGAGTGTTATGTATGCCATTGTGAGAGTGCTAGAGCTTGAATCACAGCAATGAACAAACATGAAAATTCTTGTTACACTGGGCAAGAATGAAAGTGAAATCAGGAACAAGTTATTCCAAGTTTATGAGGATAATGTCATGAAGAAAATGGCAGTGTACAAATGAATTAAACATTTTCTGAAGGCAGAGAAAGTGTCACTGATGACAAGTGGTCAAGGAGCCCATTAATGAGCACAACCATCACAAATACTAAAAACGTCATTAAATTATGCATCACAATTGTTAGCCGACTGTGAGAAGCACAGCACACCAAGAAAACATCTACAGGGAAACAGTTGGGAAAATCTTAACTGAAAACCTTGGCATGAGAAAGATATGAGCAAAAATGCTCCCCAGAGGAGCTCACTAATAACAGCAAAGAGCTCACACAGCTGTCAGTGAAGAAGGTTTTACCAGTCAACAAACAATTGCATTGTAACACCCTCCCCACTCACTGACCTGGCTTCCAATAACTTTCTTCTTTATCCACAGATAAAGGAAATATTGAAAAGAAGATATTTGGATGACATTCAGGATATCCAGGGTAATGTAATGATAGTACCAATGGCCATTCCAGAAAAAGAGTTCCAAAACTGCTTTGAAGGGTGGACGAGGTGCTGGCATCAGTGCACAGCTTGCCAAGGGGAGAACTTTGAAGGTGCCCAGAATGATATTCAGCAATGAGGTAATGAAGCTCTTTTTCTAGGATGAGTTCGTGAACTTAATTGTCAGACCTTCTTACAATGATACAATTGTATTTTGTCATTTACTGCCCCATTTACTACCATAAAATATATATAAATCTAGTATAAAAATGAAAATTTATGAAAATTTAAGCACACACAGATCATATATGGCCCCATTTGTGATAGAGAAATGTAAACAAATGTAAAGCTGCAGGTAGTATGAAATTGTAGCTGCATAAATTAACTGTAGCATTTACTGGGCTACTATAATACTGTCACAGCCATCTCCTGTTGCTGTTGCAGTGAGCTCAAGTGTTGTACTTGCTTAATTTGCCTTGTGATGCTAATCATCACCACATGAGCAATTCGTCTCTCTAGTAAGCTGTGTATCTCAGCTTACACAGAAAAAGGGTATCTCTTGCAGTTCTCCCATATCTTTCATTGTGTTTAGTGCAATGCCATAAACATTGACTGTGAGGCCCATAGGAAGTACCACGAATGTTCTGGAAGTGTTCCCAAGAAGCAGAGAAAAATTATGACACTTCAAAACAGTCAAATTGCTTGATAAGTAGCACAGCTTGAGATCCGCAGCTATGATTACTAGCCATTTTAAGGATTCAAGTGAATCCAGCATAAGGACCACTGTAAAAAAAAAAAGGAAAAAGAAATCTATAAAGCCATCACTGCAGCTATACCAGCAGGAGCAAAAATCTTGCACTTTTTGCAAAAAAATACCTTTCAAAAAAATTTTGTATTGGGAATGCTGTTTTTAAGTGGGTGCAGGTTTGCTGTAAGAAATGCAACCTATAGGCTCTCATATGATTTAAAAAGCAAAGTTATATGACAACCTAAACCTAAAATAAGGTGAAGGATCTTAAGCGATTGGCTTTATTGACAGCAAAGGATGGTTTTATAATTTAGAAAGAGGTTTGGCTTAAAAAATGTCAAGATAACAGAAGCAGCTTTCGCTAATCAAGAGACAGCAGACAAGAAAATCATTGAGGAGAAAGGTTATCTCTTAGAACAATAGATTTAATACAGAACATTTTTATTCTGCAAAAATGCCACAAAGAACATTAGTTAGTAAGGAAGAGAAGTGAACATCAGGCTTTAAGGCGAGAAGGGATGGGCTTACTCGAGTGTTTTATGAAAATTCAGTCAGCGTTATCAACAGGATTCCCTCCATCTATAAATTTACAAATCCTGGAATCCTGAGGAGAAAAGATAGATGCCAGCTGCCAGTCTTTCAGCTGCACAACAAGAAATCTACAGGCTGAAACACAGACAACAATGTCCCTTTTCTGGACTGGTTTCATGAATGCTTTGTCCCTGAAGACAGAAAGTACCTTGCCAGTAAGAAACTGCCTTTTAAAGTTCTTTTAATATTGTACAATGCCCTTGGCTATCCAGAACCCCATGAGTTCAACTTCAAAGATGTTGAAATGTTCTACTGGCCCCAAACACAACACCTCTGTTTCAGCCTGTAGATTAGGGAGGGGATCATTAGACTTTAAAGACTCCTTACACACTATCTATGGGAAGGACTGTCAACACTGTGGAAGGGAACCCTGACAGAAAGAACATCCAAACTCTGGAAAGTTTACACCACTGAAGATGCCAGAAAAAGATGTAAACACCATCAAGCCTGAAACAATAAATTGCTGCGAGAGGAAAAACTGTGTCTGGATATTGCGCATGAATGTACAGGTTTTATGACAGAAAGGACACCGTGAAAATGATTGTGAATATGGCCAACAAGGTGGGGAGTGAAAGGTTTAAGATATAGACCTCAAAGCAATTCAAGAGCTAATAGATACGATACCACAAGAATTAACAGAAGAAAACTTGATGGAGATGAGTGCTTCCGTGCCAAAGTCAAAAGATGAGGAAGAAAACAGAGAAGAAGCAGTGCTGGAAAACAAACTGGCATTACACAATATAGCAGAGGCATTGTGATTATCCAATCTGTTTTTAACTTTTTTTTTACAACATCTACCTTTCTATAATATGGTCATTAAATAGGGGGCTAAGAATTAATAGCATATAGAAACATAAAAAAGCAAAAGATAAAAAAAGACAGAAATTATGATAAGTTCATGTTTTTTTAATTATGCCAACTGTACCTGCCTCTCCTGCCTCCCCTTCCACCTCCACCACTTCTGACACAAGTCCCACCCTTCCTTTTCCTCGTCCTTTTCAGTTGATTACCCATAAAAATCAAGAAGATGAAGAGTTTTATGATGATCCACTTCTGCTTCATGAAAGGAATAGTGTATATACTTTCTCTTCCTTTTGATTTCTTAATAACATTTACTGTTCTCCAACTTACTTTATTGTAAAAATACTGTCTATATATGCATATAACGTAAACTATTTTATATGTTAATCAACAGTTTACGTCATCAGTATCACTTCCAGTCAACGGTAGGCTGTTAGTAGTTAAATTTGGGGGTAATCAAAAGTTATGCTCAGACTTTCACATGCATGTGGCATTGGCTCCTCACCTTGTTTAGGAGTCAAATGTACATAAAATGAAGGATCCTGAATTTAGCATTGATTAAGAGCAATAAATAAATTTTCTATGAATTTCAGTATACATAACCATTTCCTTTGTAATATGAGTCTATGATTGGTTTCTAGCTCTGTAGCTGAGAATATCTCCCATCTACTTTCTAGGTAACCATCCCCATTGCTCTATTAAAGCAATGAATCAAAGTGTTAACTCCCATTACCATTTCTTCACAGATATAATCTGTTAGAACGTCTGGCCCAAGATCCATGCTGTCCATCAAATATGAAAAGTGCTTTGCTATGTGGGATTTGGCTGCCACACTGACGATGTGTAAATATGTAAAATGAAATGAAAAGCAATGGGAATTGTTACACCTACATAGTCTAGATGTGGCTAATATCTGAAAGCTTAAATAATTTAAGACAATGTTTGTACTCTAAAATGATCTAAGTCTACATTTTATACAAAGTATTAAAACAAAATCTGTATCTTTAATTTCAAACATCATTATTTCCTAGACATGACAAATATTTCATTAGTACTAAGGAGAAAAATAAATCTCTAAAGGAGTATAAGGCGGGCTACAGAGGCACGGATTAAAATGTCAAAGACAACGAACAAGAAAAGTCTTAATAAGAAAATAATATTTGGGCAAATCTGGAAAGTCAAAGGTGGCTCCTCTTTCCTGATCTTTTTGCAGAATATGATTCTAAGCAAAAGGAACAAAAAGTGAGAAGTTGGCCCAGAATGTTAAATACAAGTAGACAAATACATCTGTAGCAAAGGCACTAACAGGGGCATAAGAGTACAAGTCAAAGAAGTAAAGGTGAGGGTATATTGAAAGCAGATTGTGTAGAAACTGTGGGATCTTCAAGGAGGTTGGATTTTATTCCAAGTTTGATGAAAAAACATCAAACTTAAGATTAAGGAGAGAAGGATGACATGAACTAACTTATGCTTCATGGCTTTAACTTTCTAAGGCAGTATTAGATCCACAGCAAACTTGACAGGGAAGTACAGAAATTGCCCACTCAATTCATTTTCTCAGGCCAATGGTGCTGCTCTGTTGAGAGCAGGCTATTGGATCACTGGAGTGGAATCAGACAGTATTGAGGCAGCAACTGCGATTCTCCGAAAGTAAAAACGTTGGCGTCTTGGACCAAGAGATGGAAGTATCAGGGCAGACCCTGAAGGTGCAACAGGCAGGGGCTGCTGACAGGTTGGAAATGGAGTAAGAGAGAAAGGAGTCACAGCTGACTCCAAGGGTTTTAGCTTGGACTTCATGGTCAATTTTATTGTCATTAAGCGAGATGGCGAGGACAGTGAGAGGAACGTTTCCTGGAGGCACGTTCTGCCCTTCAGTTGGGGGCATCCTAAGTTTGAAATGACCTGATAAACACTGTTAGAAATCTTCAGTCAAGTATGCACGTTTGGATTTCAGGAGAATGCTGGGCTAGAAATAAAACTAGGAAATTTGTCAGTCTACCAATATCATTCAACGTTACAGTTCATTAATGACATAATCAATTTAAAACTCTATTTGATACAACTTTCATTCAAAGAAAACTTTAAGTCTTAAAAAATGCTAACAATAAACAATTTTTCCTTACAAATCATCAAAATAGAGATAACTATCTAGAATATTAATGCCCAGAAACAAAAATCATTGTTTATAATTTTGTAAAGAGATACTAAAATTTGAGTGAAAACAAGAACAATCACATAAAGTTCAGAAATGTTAACCTACTGTTTTGTCTTATACCAAATTTTATAGATACACATTTTTACATATTCTCATAAAATAGAGATTATTTATTCATATATTTTCCATAATAACCATAACTCCCTACTATAAAGTATAAGTTTAAAAATGTTCTTCCTGCTTTCATTATAGCAGCAAAAATATTTTTTCACTAATATTAGACTTTGCAAGCATGGTGTGCTTTAGTACATTATGCAAGACCAACTATCCCAATCTCCAAGGTTGAAAACAGACCTTTCTAGAGGAGACAATATCAAAATTCTGAATAAAAAGCAATTTATAAAATAAAAAGAATCACAGAGCTCTCAGGGTGCAGGTCACAGCTGGCTTGGAGGCAAAACAGACACCAATTTTTTCAGGAAATTGCAATAATATCAGCAGAAATAGGTTCAAGAGACTTTCACAGACATTGACAGGGTCTGATAAGCATGACCGTTTATCACAACTCAGGTTGTTATGTCATTGAGAAGTCATCAGAGCTGCCACCAACACCTTCACTTGATTAAAAAAAATGTATCATATGCTCAGTATGTGCTTGACTCTGTGTACACTCTGGACACACTGATGAAAGACAGATAAAGATGACTGTCAGTGTGATTAAAATATAGAAGAGATAGGAATAAATAATAAAAATTGCATAACTTTCTTCAAAATGATTCTATAATTACTGTCTATAAATCTTATCAAGCACTTAAAGGTTTATGTACTTCTTATTTGAAGATAATACTTCATAAACTAATAACACTGATCTATATAATACACAAATTACTTTCTAAGAAAGAATGAGTTCATTAAAATCATCATATAGAGCAGCGGTTCTCAACCTGTGAGTCGAAACACACAGGAACTCTATTAAAGGGCCACAGCATGAGGAAGGTTGAGAACGACTGCTATAGAGGATGCCAAAAACCATACACACCTTTTAAGAAAGGAAAAAGCTGTGTTAAAATTATAATACTCGACACATACAAATAATGTTTGTCATCTTGTATACTGTATGTTTATCTCTTATAATTGCATAAGTCAAAGGTGACTTGAATATTACAATTTTAATACAGTCTTTTCCTTTCTTAAAATGTGTATACAATGTTTTAGCAAAATATACATAGATGAATAGGCTTCTATGTCTAACGGTTGTTAAGCAAAGTCAGAAAATTAATCCCCCAAAACACAGAAAAACTAGATGAAAAGTTCATTAATGAATACTTTACAGAAGTTTTTCCAATTACCTCTTTTACAGCCTATAATTCTTGAATTAAACTTGCCTTCTTATTAATCAATAGGAAAGTGAAACAGTGATTTGTGCTGCTGTCAGAAGAACAATACTACTACCCATCTTAAATTAAAACACAGTTTTAGAGGTATAATGTGAATCAGGAGCTGAAAATGTTCAGAGGCATCTTTGGAGAGAATGCACAAAACTGTTTTCCAGTTGAAAAAGCTAGAGATGCATTCCAATTTATTTACATTTAGAGTGAGTTAAAACATGACTTGAGGAGGTCCTCAAACTTTCACTTCACACCATCCCAGGATAACTCAATTTTAATATTGTTCCAGTCTGCTAGGCAAAAGAAGGAGATAATCCCTCATCTCAGTATCAGATACTGTCCATTCCGGCACCATGATAAACAATGAAAACACTAATAAAACTCGATCACAGTTACACCTTCCTAGCATCTCCTAGACTTCGAGGAAGATTGGTGTAGACATGATCACTTTATAAAATAATGATAATGGTTTAGTTTCTGCAAACCATATGTCTTTCAGTGACATTCTTCCAGTTGAGTACATTCCAAATAGCTTTCAGTAATCAGGTCTGACATTTTTACACTGAAGGTAATAAGCAAATACCCATACATCAGTACCCCAAAATGGAATCAGACCTGATGTTCCTTGAGGTGGATCCTGATTTAGAGCAAGCAGCGATCTGTCAGAGCCCTTGTTTCTTAATGAAACCATGACAACTGCAATGGAATGTCCATGAATACATCTGTCAACATCTCCTTAAAGTCAGTCAAAGGAACCCAAGCAGTGAGTTCTCCACCATCACTGAAGCGTAGGCTTGTCCACCGCGTGGCAGGAGTGACGTGGCCTCCATCACTGAACTTAAATCTAAGCTGAAGGGCTACCTGAATTATAACATCTCCCTTAGCCAAGGTCTCTTTACATTTCTCCTTACTAGTGCTCAAGTTTTTCAGACAATTTATGTGATGCTTTCTGCAGTGCAGCTAAATGATTTGTGTATTAATGTAGGGCCCCAAGGCCCTATAATCATAAGACAAAACTAGAAGGCTGTGTAGTCATGTGAGAACCCTCAAAAAAGTAAATATGAGTAAGTGGTCAAAAAAAGGGCTCTGGAGCAAGATTGTACATAAATTCTACTTCTAATACTAGCTGTGTGACTTGGGGCAAGATAATTAATTTCTCTATTTCTCAGTTTTGTCATGAGTAAGAGAAGTGTTTTGCTATCAACTTACTTCCACTTCCAGGACAACGATCACCATGAAATAAGATGCCATGTAAAGAGTGCTCACAACAGAACCTGTACCTACTAAGCCCACGTTGGGCATTAGCTCTCTCTATTACCTCCGCCTGGAGGTACGAGGGAAAGTTTCATGGAACTGTGCCATTTGAGTTAACTTTTAAAGTATGGAATACGAGAAAGTATTTGCTAGATGAACAAAAAGGGAACAGAGACTCCAGGGAAAGTGTTCAGAGATGGGTTAGAATACAGGCAAGAGGTTTATTAGGGCTGAAGTGCAGGGTCCATGGCAGCAGGGTTAGGAGGAGGAAAAGATGGTCATGAGCCTGAACATGCAGAGGGGGCCACCTCCTGAAAGGCACTCTACATCCTGCTAAGCCATTTAGACAACCTGTATCCTCAAAGCCAGTGAAGTGCTGCCAATGCTAACTTTGGTTAGCATTCCAAAGAAGAGTGATACCAGCAGAAGGCTGTGCTCCAGGAGCAGACTCCAGCCCGGCAAAAGGAGTGAAGGAAGATGCCGCCACTTAAATAATTATGGCTCTCCTTTTACTGCAAAGCTGTCTAAGAGCCCCAAGTAGGAAAGTGCACTCCCATTCTCATTGGCCTTGTTAAGGATTGCAACTACTGATCTTTCTGGCAGCCATCCTTTCAGGAAGTCGTATGTGAAAATCTGTATGGGGAAGGAAAGCCAACTACCCCACACAGTCTAAGGTTCACTAGGTAAGCCCGGATGTCAGTTCACCAGTCAAACAGAGGAAGGAAGCTTCCACTGATACTCTACGCGCTCAAGTTCTATGAATAGGGACCTTCATTGGCCCATACAGCACAGGGCCATTCAAGAGCAATTAAATTTGGTTAAAATAAGAAAGAATTGCTTTTTAAGAAAAAAAAAAGGTTTGAGGGAATTGCAAAAGTTGATTGTGCTAAAGCACTTTTACACAGGTTTGCTTTAGTTCTCAATTGTCAAGTTGTATTTAAGCTGGTCTCTTACTCTGAAATTTGATAACCTTTCCTTTCTCTGGGTTCTTTCTCCTAAATTAATAGCACTGTCTCTAATTCCATGCGCAGCAAGCAAAGAGTTTATTTTACCAGATAACAGTAAGTCTGGTGATCAGCCAATGTCTAAAGAACCACTAGCCAACTCAGTAGTAGGCCAAAGACTGTAACTGATAAATAGATATTACTCACTAAATCACCTTAAAGTTGACTTTCATCTTCTTTATGAGCTACTGTTAGTATGTCGAGTTCTGACACATCTGAAAGTAGGAAGAAAAAAAAAGATATTTATCTAAAAAGATAAAATCCTATAAGGTTTGGAAAGAAGAAATAAATGTATTAGATACATTCGAATATAGAAGGCTATTCAAAATGAGAAAAAAAAAAGCCTTCAGGTTTTGAATAAAATTATAAGAGAAATTAGACCAAAAAAGGTCCAAAATTGGAAGATATTAAAAATTACACTGAAAATTGAATTTAAGGTTGACTCTTCAGTGAGAGAATCAACACTGCAACTTTTTATAACACTTGTGTACCCCTCTCCTTTTTCTTTGCTAAGAAACAAAAACATCAATGGTCAAAAAAAAAAAGTTTGGTTTCCTCTCGCCACTCCTAGCTCAGGTCACATTTCCCCAGTATTAAATGAAGGAAGTGGAGGAGTAAAAGCAGAAATGCAGACCAGCTTGCTGTCCCCACTTCATAGGTGTCTTGAATTCCTAATGAATACACCAATTGCCCTTAATTATTTTTCCAAAGGTAGAGAAGAAAGAGAAATTTATTTAGAAACCAATAAAATTTAGGCTTTTAAATACCTAAATGTAATCACTACAATTATACGAAATGAGGGGGACAGGTCTGTATTATAAAGCTCCATGTTTATATAAATTGTTGGAGTTAATCTTGAGTATAAAAAATTCCTAACAAATGCATCCGTGATATCATCGTTAAGACCCTAAGAACACACTGTTTTTCCCTAAAGACAGAAAGATTTTTAACTTGATAGAAATAGGACACTTGAAGAATGGACTTCTAGAAATAAATGTTGAATTACAAAATCAAATTCTTCCTCCCTTATTTCCTCGGTATTTCACATGTGGTAATAAAATTTGTCACAGTGGTTGACAGCACAGTAGATATCACAGTAACTCATTAAGAGTGAGTACTTCCTATAAACGAACCATCCATTTATTCCTGAGGTCGAAAGTATTCATGTGGTTTCAGATGCTTTGTTAATCCGAAATAAAAACTTTAATTAGAATTTGCACTACTAAGTTCTTGCCTATTTTTCCTAAAGTTTACCATTTACTTAGAAAAAATTATCTGTTAAACAGACAACACCCATCAAGTGTGTCATGATGTACTAATGTACCTGATATACTAATACAGACCATAATTCATGACTGGTATATGATATATATCATTCAAACAATAAAAATGAACATAAAATGAAATTTGTCACTATTTTCCTTATTTGAAATAAACACACAATTTTCTTAGCTTCTTACAAATTCAACGTGGATCCTAGTCTTCCACCAGCAGCTTTAGAGAGAATATAAAACTATATTCTTAATCCAGCAATAAATGTATAAAAATATTTGGAAATTATTATGTTTTCTACTCTGATGCAGATAATCTTACAGAATCACATAATTAGGTATACTGAAGATCCATAACTACATTTCTCTGAATTTAGAACACTGAAGAATTTTAAAATGCATTTTGTAACTTGTTTCTTACCCAATTTTCTTTAAATCAAGCATTTACACACAATCTGCCTTCTCACTAATCTAAACTCCTGTACATATACATTTAAGTAATATCCAGTAGTTTCAACAAATCTCTGACTTCTATTATTTAAAGATTTTTTAATCATTATTAAAGATCTTCACTTTATTCAAAACAAATTGTGACTATCCTTATAATATGGTTGTTTTTATGAGAGTATTCCTCTTTTTGTGCCTTAGTATCCTCATTTACTAAATGAAAAGTTAGGATGGATTAGCAATCTTTATGATCTTTAGCAATAGCATACTCTTTTGTCTTTAAAAAACTCATGGAAACATCTTTTTTCTTTTAAAAACTCAGCTTTTTATTATATGCTTTGTACTAAGTTTGATTTGAGATTCTGCTACCATTAAATAGTCAACAAATCAATAAATTAACCAGAGTGAAAATTATTTATATCATGTTTTTAAAATGACTACTTACACATTTTGGTCAAACAGAAATCCAACACATAAATTTGAGAAGTGATGTATACCTTACTGTACTTAATGGATAGCTTACATTCAACAATGTGGTCTTTCTATTTTAGTAACAAATTGAGAGAGATACTGACTCTAAAATACATAATTCAATTGCAAGCAATCATGCTATCTGTGTAAATATATTTCTTCTTTTGCAACTTCCTAATTTTGTTTAAAACTATACAGATACCTCTCAGTAACTTTTATAAAGTAGCCCCTCAGTATTAATCATGAAAGAAATAGTCACTTTAAGATATTAGTAAAATTAATTTCAAAACTACTAGACAATTAAGTGAAAGAATCCATAATAAAGTGACTCTACATGTGCCACCTAAGCTGGGTTATGTGTATAAAGCACTCAGGAAGATACTTCTCCGAAGCAGCCTATTATTCATCGTTATTTGCCTACTACAGACTTGGTCAATTTTGTATTTAAAAGCAAACAGAAGACACTGCATTAATAATCTTAGCAAACACAGCTTCTGTTATCAGAAGCGTATCTGATCTTTTAACAGGTTTCTGATTCAGTGACCAAAGGGACAGATTTGATCTCTCTGCAAGGTTGGACTAGCACATGCTCCCGAAGCAGCACCATTTCACCTGCTGATCCCGGGCACTCAAAACAACACTCCTGCAGGACTTACTACAAATCGCTGACCAGCTTTCAAAGTTCCTCCTAAAAATGGTCAACTTTTGGCAAAACATTAGTATTGGCTTCACTGGTGAAGGCAGAATATCATTTTAATTAATAAAAAGAAAATCCAATCAGATATTATTTTTCTTAGTATTCAATTACAGCTATCTTTGCTTAAGCTGTTAGTAAAAACCTTTACATAAAATCATAGTGTAGTCACAATATATCTGAGATCATAGTGTAGTCACAATATATCTGAGATAAATCCCAGATCCTATCTATAATGGACAAATTGCCAAAAAAAAAAGAAAAATCCATAAAATAAAATCCAGGTTCAAATCACTTAAGTTAACCAGAGGCAAATATATAAAACACAAAACTCAAATCACTGTAAATAATTTTTATAAAAACTATACCTAAGCTTTTTATTCTAAATCAATATTAAAAGTTGAAATATTTTGAAAGTATGTTGATATTTCTAAATCATAGTTTGAATTTTCAGTGTAAATATGACTACCTGTTATTTTGTGAATATTTAATCCGTTCATATCCAAGATCTTTCCTCTGTATTATTTTCCCTAAAGTCTAAATTTGTCATAAACCTAGACCTTTTTAAGGCTTTGATGTTTTAATTTTATTAAAAAAAATAGGCTTTATTTTAAATTACATTTGGGTTTAGCCATCAAAACATACCACCACACCTCAGTGAAATCCACATCATAGTATGATGCTGGGATAATAGTACCTTTATTTAGAACTGGTATAAACTACCACTTAATACTTCAACTACAAGTCCAAAGTCCAGTATTAGAACTAGACACAGCGTTTATTTTTCCCATATGTGATGATTCACTCTTTGAGAGCTAGTGTTCTTGTTTTAAGCTTTAATATACTACTCTTTCCCTTTGGAGTTTATTAGTAGACAAGAATGTCTACAAAAGTAGGTTTAAGTAAATATGTGGCCTCCCACTAAGCAATAAGCACCAAGCAACTTGATAAAACAAATACCCAAATCCTACAATACGCAGATCTAAACTATCCTATGACTTTCAAGACTTTTCACTAGAAAAGAAGAGCAGAAACCCAACAACGTCTGATCCTACACTTTTCCATTTCTCACATCATTTGGCTTTTGAACAATAGGCAAAATTATTTTTCCACCATTAACTTGATGTGGTAACTGAGATGTTTATTTAAAAATGCCTCAAGGATGTTGCCAGATTTAAAATAGAACATTATGCATTAGAAATGTAAAAATTTGATCTTCTAATATTATCAGGTATTTACAGAAGGGCTCAATGTGTGTGTGTGGGGGGAAACATATTTATCTCCAGTGAAATAATCACTTCGTTCATGCAGTGGTGTCCCTCGAGCTTATATTTCATCTGTCATTGAAAAAATTGTTTCTATGTTTGTAAATAGATGCCATTATAACACCCTTACCTATGTGTGCATGATATGCTGGAAAAGAAATGACAGATCCATTCTTCCTTAATCAAGTGTCTGTTCCCAGTGTCAATGTAGTTGGACATTAAGAGGCCTCAAGGACTATGGCAGAAGCCTGAATTTCCAAATAATAAATTAACCAGCAGAGGGCATAACTGCGGACAGAATGGACCAATCCAACCGATGGATGGCCAGGTACCAAAGGGAAAATGCAAAGTTTTTGATGGATCTACTTCAAAGACTCTCTTATTTATCCTCAAAAACGTGAAAAGGAATGACTTAACAAAGTTCACATAACTCCTTTCAAAATGCAAGTATGGCCCTAAGGAAGCTCTAATTGGGATCACGAGGAAAAAAAAAAAAAAGTCCCCCGGGGGGACAATCCGGCGCTGACGGCCACTGAGGAAGGTGAAAGTCACTGAGCGCGTGGCAGGAACACACCCCGGGGCGCAGAGCGCGGCCTCCGAGGGCCCCGGCTCCCCAGGGAGCACCCGGACCGCGGCCTCCAGACCCGGGGTTCCACTCAGGTTTCCGCGAACGCCGGCGGCGCCCGTGGGCTTCCCATCCTTTTCTCCCTCAGCCGACCCTCGCCACCTTCTTCTGCCCCCTTTCTCCCTCAGCCGACCCTCGCCACCCTCCTCCTGTCCCCCGCATGTCCCGCGCTCCCGGCGCAGCCGGGCGCGCTCCGCTCCGCTCGGCGAGCGCCGCCTGCCAGCAGAGTCCGCAGCACCTAACGGACCGCTCCGGCCAGATGCCTTTTCGGGAAAAGGCGGGGGCGGAGGAGGGAGGAGGCGGGGTGGGGGGGGGAAGGCGCTCTCCCTCCTCGGGTACTGACAGCGCTGCGGACTCCAAGCAGGTCCGGTCACTGAATATTTGGTGGTGCCACGTAGGAACTTTCCTCACCTCTCTCCACCCGCCCCACCGCACGCCCCCTCCCCGGCCCTCCCCATCCTACTCCTCTGGCCCACCGCGTTTGCTGGGCGACTTTCATCACTCTCCAAGTGAAGTGCACGTCCAACCTGCAGGAGGTGGCAGGAGGAACCACACAGGGGAGGAGGGCACTGAAATTCACGGAAGGGGTTTTCTCTACCTGGAACACGTTCCTAATAATCTGCCAATCCGGCTGAAACCTCCTCTCCCCTTCCCTCCACCCCCACCCCCCACCCCGCGCGCACACACACACACAAACTGTTTTTAATCTTCTAGATTCAACCCCTGGTTTCTCTTATATCCCCAAAGTAAAACAGCCTGTTTCTCACTTTGTTGCAGACAAAGAACTTTATCAAGGTTCATTTTATACCCTTTCTCTATATTTTCTCCTCAGCTTACCCTTAAAAAGATATTCCCATTAGTTAGAAGCTGAAGAAACCAGAAGATGTGTTCAAAGTGCAATCTGAGGACTGTTCCTCGAACAAAAGCTTTATATGCCCTTGTGTTCAAGGTAGTATTTTTTCCTCTTTTCAAAGAGGCTGCAAAGTGGCGAAGGGCGTTTTTAGCAGGCTCTGTGCCTGACAGATCTTTTTCCCTTGCTGCCCACCTCCTCTGCCATTATTGTCCCGCCTACATCTCTCTCTCCCTCTCTCTCTCTCCGCACTTCCAACCTGGTGGCAGTTACAATCTGGATTTTATTTAAGGGCATTTTCCCCCCTTGGGGGCGGGGAAGAGGGAAAGAGGGGGAGGGGCGCAGAAGGAGAGCGGGACCGACGGCATCTCCCACCTCCCCAAATGCATTTTTTTCTTACCTCCTCTGACCTCTCTAGCTTGGAAGAGGAAAGTCAATGCGAGGGTCGTTACGGTGAAATCCCAGAGCCACCGTTTCGTTTTCCACCTAGAGGACCACGGCTCCATCTCCGAGCCCCGCACTCACGACTGTGAACTCAACCCGCTAAATTGCGACCGCAGACCAACTTCGTCCCTTCCGAGGTACCGCCGGGGATATTTGCTACACAGCCATTGGGGAGCGCACGGGTGAAAAAAGTCTAAGGGCTTTTTCTTTGCAATTTGATGGTTTCCTTCCTTCCTGTCTCTCGCCCCCTCCTCTCCCTCTAGGCTGGCCCGGCGGCTGGGACCCTCGGATCCGTCCTCGGCCGGGCCCTGCCTTCAAAGTGAAGGCAGATGAGGGGCTTCAACCAACAAGTCGAGCGCACTGGGTGCCCCTAAAGGCTTCATGCCGTCAGTGGGCCGGACGAGCGGCTCCGCAGCCCCCTCCCCCGCCCACTCCCCTCCCCGCGCCCCGCGCCCCCCTCCCAGCTCCCGGGCGAAACTGACAAGCAGGCGGAGGGTCGGACCCAATCATGCGCCTCCCGGGCGCCCCGAGCCCGCCCCCCGCGCTCCGCCGGGAACCAGGGCTCCGGCAGGCCCAGCCCACCGCCCACCCCCCAACTTCCCACCCTGCTCCTCCCGCCTCCCCGGCCCCAGTCCCGGAGCAGAAATGGGAGGGAGTTCCGCGGGACGCGTGCTTGGCTGCAGAGCTTTGGGAATGAAAGGAATTGCAGGAGAGCCCCGGAGCGCACGGAGTTTTCAAGGAGCTTCTGTGCTCAATAAAAACAGCTACTTGTCTGCTCGCACCCGTCTGGTAGCCTCTTGTTCGTCAGCGGGGGAGGGGAGGAGCCCGGCGGCTGGTCCGCCACCCGCTGGAGTCCCGGGCTGGCAACCGTAACCCTATCCGTGCGCAAAAATCTGCTCCGTGTGGCAGACGTGCAACCGGCGGACTCCTTGCCCTGCATACCTCGAAAAGTATTTTTATTTCTTTTTTAACCTGTATTTAGAAGACAGGAACGAAGGTGGCATAGAGGGACCCTAGAGGTCAAAACCCACGAGTTTGTAGGGAAGCTGTCCTTGGAGATGAAACTGACAGGTTTCTCTATTAAAACGTTTAAATTCAACACCAGGTTCATTCAGGGGCTCGCCTCTTACAGAGCTGAACTGTACTTTGAGGGAGAAGGAGAAAGAAATTTATGGGAGCTGACATTAAGGGGGTGAGTGATTTAATTTTCCAGGTGATTCTAGCCTCACCCTTGAGGAGCGGGGCAGAGCGGGGAGAAAAGGCAAGGAAAGCGACTAGCAGACATTTCCAGGCACCTAGGCCCACAGTCCTGACCCTGAGACCTAGGAGCCGGAAGTATGGCCACTCCCCAGTGAAAGTAATGAGGTTTCTAAATTCCCTCTTCACTTACCCCATCCCCAAAGTAATCCTCTTAAACCTGGAATATAGATACCCAGGTCATTTTTCCACGTTAAAATTATTCCAACCTATTGACTCCTTTGTCTTCACTAATATTTCCAATGATGTTTCTCTCAGAGACTTTCTGGAACAGCGCCCAACAGGGTGCCAGCATACATTAGCCACTCAGCTGAATGAATGGATACATTTTTCTGTTGACAAAGACTGGAGGTGCCGCTCAGGGCCTGCTTGGAATATTTAAGACATTTGAATGTCTAGGGGCCTCAATAAGTTTACTGGGTGCATATATTCAATTCGGTAGCTGTCGCTAATCTTTAGGAGCCAAATTTTTGACCATCAAATTATGCCTCATGATCCATTAGGTTATATCACATCTTTATGTGGTTTAAAAGAAAGGTGTTCAGAGCCTCGATTGAGCCCCCAAGATGGAAATGCTTAATAGCATGAATAGAGGTATATAAAATTAGGAATGCAGGTAGCAAATGCCTTCAGTAAGAATGTTGCTTTCTGAGACAAAGAACCACTCTCTCATCAAGTTTATCTATTAGATTACAGGCTAAAAAAAATACATACTTTTTAGAGCTGCTGGCAGAATATTTGGGATTCTGAGAAATACCCCTAACTAACTCTTCAGATTACAACCTCAAATTGTTAACATATTTTAATAAAATAATTTAATATCATGCTGCCTTTGCACCTGGAAGGTACAATTACAAATTAAGAACCTCACAGGGGAAATATACATAAATTTACCCACTTTATCATCTTGCTACCACAAATTTGCAGTTTCCAAACTTCTTTAAAATACATTTCTGTCCAATTTTGTGTATATGTTAAAAATTATTTTCTAGGTCTTCTCTTAAATATAAAATAGTGAAGTGAATGCAAGTTTAGAAATACATATTTGTAAGGCTGCCAGAATCCTAAATCAATTCACTAGAGTTGTTATACTTGTAGCAACATGTAGAAATTGTGTTCCAAATTGTTTCTCAGTAACTCTCCTGATTTATTAAGAATTCCATGGACTGATACTCTTCTGGAAGGTGTGAAAGGATGCAGGGAGTCTAGCAGGTCCTACTTTCTGGTCACGTCTGAGACCTTCTCACCGCTGTGAAAGGGACCTTTCAGGCAAAGTATGTTGGGTAAATAGAGTTATTACTACATTTATGCTCCCTGTACTCTGTGGTCTGAATTCCTCTGGCCTCTGCCCAGCTAGGCATAACCTGGTCTGCATTAATACGTCTGGAAGGAAACATAGTAACTTCATGGTGAGGAATAATTATGTCTAACCTCCCTTTCCCCTGTAGCTAGCTACCAGATCTAGAGATTCCCGGGAACCTGCCTGTGGATTAATAGGAGATGAACTCAAGGGAAGGAAAGATAATATTCAACAACAAAAGGGAACAGAGGAAAGCCAGAAGAGATCCATCTACTTCCCTCTGGGGGGAACTTCCACCACCATTATTTCCTAGACCACTTCTCAGCCAGTCGTTGCTACTTGTTCATATGTAGTTTCAAAATGTAATAAAATATGACAGTTTTCTAGATAACAGTTTTTAGTAGAAAGCACAATTAGCTATATTTCCTTACTTTGTCACATTAAAAAATAATATTTAAAGATTTTTTCAACTTTGTAGAATTAGTGCTGATTTGCAAGCTTTTCAAAAGCAAGATAAAAAAATGGAGCAAAAGAAATCATCTCTTCTGTATTTTTTATTAACCACATGTGTATATTGACTCGTCAGAGAAACCAAGATAGTAAGTTACAATTGACTGTGAGAACAGTTTAGGGAGAGTTAAAAGTTCTAAAAAATCTTCACTGTCTATGAGGATTTATTAAGTATGATGAAACGCTCATAGATCCCCTGAATATCTTCCAAAATATCTAGAAATTAGAGGATCCGGATTCAGAACCAAGGTTTGAAATATTGATACTCAATAACCAAAAGCCGATGGAAGATACCTTGTCCATAGCGGGACACCCCTAATACAAGCAATAGAACAAGACCTATGTAGCCCCTAAATTACTATAGGTAGAATTAGGGGAAAGAAGAGGTAAGTTAGATATAAAGATTTTAGAAATGATGTATCATCTTTCAGATCATTCACTATTTATTGTCCTTTTCTCATGCTGATGCTTTCTCCTTCCTATTTTTGATATCAATAGATAGGTGTAAGTAAAGATAGACAGATTCAAATTAGACATTTTCTCCAAACGCTTTACTGTAATTAAAGTACTGCATCAGATTTTATTTGCTGAATGTGAAATTATTTGGGGGGAGGGCAATTTCTTGTACACACCAGAAATACTTAAAACTTGAAGAGAACTGTGCTTTTTAATGTAATCCCTCACTTCCCCTAACGGTTTGCCTTTCTTGACCTTTTCTGAACTTTAGGTCAATTATTTTAAGAAGGAAATGACTAAGCAGTTTGACATGTATTTTACAGTTTTTCTAATTCATGAGTAGCTAAAAATTAGTCTCTGTTTAAAAGTGGACTAAGTTCCTCCTACCTCACAGATGGACCATTGTGTTGTAGAAAGTGGGGGTGGAGAGGGGACAGAGAAGTTTATTTCCATAGTCTAGCCCAGCTCACAAGAACCTCACAGTGATCACTGGGTATTTTTTGGCAACTTTACTCAGAAATAACTTACAGAACTTCAGAGGAAACCAAATTGAACTCAATTTCCATGACACAACAAAAACTTCAGATGAAAGTCCCGTTGGCATATTCAAAGAGCCAACTCAAGGATGACAGACCCACTTGTTAAATCCTCACCAAGCAATGCGTATGGTCTTGAAAGTTCCTGTATATCTCTCTTAAAATTATCCTTTAATTAGCTATACTCACAGAAAGTTATCAGAGTTCCTTTTCATGATTGTTCAATTAAAGATAGAAGGGAAAAACAGAATAGAATGACTCAGTATAAAAACGTCAATATATTTTGGACTTTTATCAAGATATCTTTAGTCTCTGTCTTTTTTTCCCCTTAATTGGGTGGGTTTGGTATTTACTAAGCTTCTGGCATATCCTGAGAGTATGTGTGTCAGCAAAAATATAACAAGACTTTTTACAAAGTGGTATAGGACAGCACCAACAACTCTATTAGTAGAGATAGAGGAAAGGATTTTAAACATTTTAGTGAGTATGTGCTTTAGCTAAAGGTAACACACTGCTAATACAGAACCATGATATTTTACTGGATATAATATACCAACTACCTATCACTTTAGCAGTATGATCTTGATTCCCACTAGCTATTCCTAATAAAATAAGTTGCTAAAAGTAGGGATTTTACCATCTTTATTTTTTTTTATACATTAATGCATTTATGGGATACAATGTGCTGATTTCATATAGAATTAGCAGTGCTTACATCACACTGGTTAATATATACCTCATCTTGTTTACTTAGTTATTGTGTATTTAATTACAAAATAAAAGACATTTTACAATAAAGACATTTATACTTTATACTAACAGATCCAACATGTACCCTTGCATTATGCACCATAGGTGTGATCCCACCATTCACCCTCCCTTGATCTGACCTCCCCCCTCCCTTCCCTCTCCCCTTCCTCCCTCCTTTATCTTGGGGCGTGGTTGTGATCTATTCTTCCTATGAAAGTGTGAGTGAGTGTAAATTGGTTTCATAATAGTACTGAGTACCTGGGATATTTTTTTCTTCCACTCTTGAGATACTTCACTAAGTAGGATATGTTCCAGCTCCATCCATGTAAACTTAAAAGAGGTAAAGTCTCATGATGTTACCATCTTTAAAGAGATAATTTACTCTTAAAAATTGACTCTTGACAATATCATAATTTTATAAAATTTAATTTTAGTAATTAAATGAAAATATACATCTAATTTTCTTTTGACACTATTTCATAAATAATTAAATGTGAAACCTGGTAAGTGTACCAGTACATTTTTTTTTATTGTTGGAGATTCATTGAGGGTACAAGAAACCATGTTACACTGATTGCTTTTGTTGGGTAAAGTCCCTCTTACAATCGTGTTTTACCCCCAAAAGGTGTGGCACACACCAAGACCCCACCCCCCTCACTCCTTCCCTCTCTCTGCTCTTCCTTTCCCGACTCCTCCCTCATTCTTTCCCTGTCTGCAGTCCCCTTCCCTCACCCCCACCGTGTCAATAATTGTCATTAATTGTCCTCATATCAAACTTGAGTACATGGGATTCATGCTTCTCTATTCTTGTGATGCTTTACTAAGAATAATGTGTTCCACTTCCATCCAGGTTAATACAAAGGCTGTAAAGTCTCC
>CAUYON010019970.1:0-11335 GCA_963573935.1 Arctocebus calabarensis
TCCCTCCATTCCTGGCCTCATATTAAAAAAACATTCAAACAGGCTCAGCGCCTGTGGCTCAGCGGGCTAAGGCGCCAGCCACGTACACCTGAGCTGGTGGGTTTGAATTCAGCCTGGGCCCGCCAAACAAAACAACAATGAGGGCTGCAACCAAAAAACGGCCGGGTGTTCTGGCGGGCGCCTGTAGTCCCAGCTACTTGGGAGGCGGAGGCAAGAGACTCGCTTGAGCCCAGGAATTGGAGGTTGCTGTGAGCTGTGATGCCATTGCACTCCATTCAGGGTGACAGCTTGAGGCTCTGTCTCAAAAAAAAAAAAAAATAGGACTTTTAATAATTGCCAGAGAAAATTTGATAGAAACCACTACCTATACAGTGTTCTGAGTGCTGAGAATATTAAACATGTATTTTTCTCAAATGTGAATATTTAATCAAATTTATAAAGCAAATTTATGTTGTGATCTTGCCTGAACAAATTACACTTTAACAAGAAAACTTTGTATTAGTAGTTCATGCAGGAGAAAACATTTAAAATAACTGAAGGTTTCAAGATCTAAGCATATTAGACTTAGGAAAATAATAGGACAACCTTCAATAATGGGATCTCGAACGTATTGGCTGATTTAAAGTCTAGTCTTTAAATCAGTTTGTAAATAATTAGCTACCATATTCTGTTACTGAGTTGTTTTATGTTTTAATTTTCTGGAAGACAATTTTATTTTGCAATATAAACCCATAGTAAAGTAACTTCCATATTAAAAAAAAGTCAGTATCACCAGGAAAAAAGGGATCATTTTAGATTGAAAGAGACTTACAGAACATAGCAACCAGATGGAATACAAGGATCTAGACTGGATCCTGGTCTAGATGAACCAGCTATAAAAGACATTTCTGGAACAACTGGAGAAACTGGTGTGTGCCCTGGACATTAAATAAAATTTTAATGATATAGAAAAATGGCAATTATTAACAACAACAATAAAAGATTACAAAACAGTTCCTACAAGATTGGATTTTGGCAAACATACACATCACACACAGGAAAAGACTTGAAGGATATCTGGTGCTTTTATTTTTTTGGTCATCAATGTTTCCTGAATTTCTACAATTCATCCTACCATTAATATTGCTTTAAAAATAAGTGGTTACTTATAAATTTAAAAAATCAAAGATTTCTATTTAATACAAGATGCCACAGATAGGTGACATTCCAAGAGAAAACACTGGAAATATTTAGTCTAGAAATTCTTATCTAGGACAGACTTTCTTAACTGGGGTTCCCCATCTGAATCTCAAAACCAACAAATAATTTGGGTATTCTCTGAACTCTCCCAAGTATGGTAGGTAAAAAGTACCATTCCAGATGCTTAGGACAAAAGTTAATTTATTACATAAATCACCTTAGACTAACCATACATAACATATGCCCTAATGCAATAGGGCTTAATTCTCCCTAGAAACTAAAGGAAAATATGCAAGGTTCTCCTGCAAAGCAACAAGAAAAAGAAAGGAAACAGTAACAAATTTGGTAAATTTGAATAAGCAATTCATATAAGGAGAAACCAAAAAAGCTAGTGAATATATGAAAAGATGCTCAACCTCATTAGTAATCAGAGACATGCAAATTCAAATGAGATGATTCTATACTCATCAAATTGACAACATCAAAAAGTTAGATGATGCTATGTGTTGTTGACGACATGCAGAAATGGGATCTCTAACGCATTGCTGAACATGAGTATAAAGTACTATAACCAACCATTCAGGAGAACAATGTGAAAATATTTACTAAAGTTCAGTATGCATGTGTCCTGTGATCTAACATTTCTACTCCCAGCTATAATCACAAGGACCTCTGGCATAGAACCAAAGGGAATATGTGCCAGGATGCTCATGGTGGCATTTTGTGGGGCCAGAAGAAGGTGGCAATCTAAGTCTTCAACCTCAGGGAAATGTATAAATAAAATATGGTGAATGAATACCATGCCATGCAGCTGTTAGAAGCAAAGAATTAGATGCACATGCAAAAGTATGAATAGATCTTGAAAAAGTAGTGAAGAAAATGATCCATAGCTCAATGCCATTTGTGAAAATTTAAATGCATAATATACGAATAATGATTTAGTTTTTCAAGGGTACAAACGCACACCAAGCATATGTATCAAAACATCAGAATTGGATGGTATCCCTTGGGGAAAAGAAGAGAGTAGGACATTGGGAATGAAGGGGTAAAAAAAATTAAAGGTAAAGATTTGCATAGACCAATAACGATTAAGTGCCATACACTGAGGAGTGTGCAGGGTGGGGATGGAATGAATGATCTCAGGTGAATCCAGAAAGGAAAGAGCAGGAACACAGAAAAGTTCTGCATTGGGGAGTCAGATAACCTGGGATTAAATCTGAGCTCTGCTGCTTAATGGCTCTCTGACTTTGGATGTATCATCTAACCTCCCTTGTGTTTCTTTCTATGTCAAACAAAGGTACAAGATACATACACTAGCAGAGACCAGAATCACTGCAGACACACTGATGGTATGTAATAACATTAGCTAATTTAAAATTACAGAGGAGGAATGCACTTCCAAAATCTAGCTCAATAAAGGTTTCCCAAACTGCAAGTGGTAACCCACTAATGGGTTACAAAGTAAGTTTAATGGGTATCAAACAACAATAAAAAGGAAAAAACCCAGCATATATCAGAGTACATTTCACTAAAAGTATCATTTTATGAAACTCTCTCTTTTTGGTTTTTTTTGAGATAGAGTCTCACTTTGTCACCCTCAGTAGAGTGCTGTGGCATCACAGCTCACAGCAACCTCCAACTCTTGGGCTTAAGCAATTCTCTTACCTCAGCCTCCCAAATAGCTGGGACTATAGGCACCCAGCACAAATGCTATAGACCAGGGGTCCTCAAACTACCGCCCGCGGGCCACATGCTTTGGTGTGAATTGTATTTGTTTCTGTTTTGTTTTTTACTTCAAAATAAGATATGTGCAGTGTGAATAGGAATTTGTTCATAGTTTTCTTTTTTAAACTATAGTCCGGCCCTCCAATGGTCTGAGGGACAGTGAATTGGCCCCGTTTAAAAAGTTTGAGGACGCTTGCTATAGACTATAGGCTATTTTTTTTTTGGTTGTAGTTGTCATTATTGTTTGGCAGGCCTGGGCTGGATTTGAACTGCCAGCTCCAGTGTGTGGGGCTGGTACCCTAGCTGCTGAGCTACAGGCACTAAGCCTTTATGAAACTCTTAATTATATATACATACATATATATATATATGTATAAAATGCATTTTTAGTCCTAGCTGCTTAAGAGACTGAAGTAGGAGTTTGAGGTTACAGTGAGTTATGACCATACAATTTAGCTTGGCTAACAGAGTGAGGCTTTATCTCTTAAAAAAATTAAAAAAAAAAAAAGTATTTTCCCCCTGTGGGCTGCAATCAAAAAGTTTGAAAAACATGGATACTGTCCAAAGGAATTCTATACCTTTGGGTTCTAAGAAGCAGTAAGTATTCTCTGAGATAACAGAAAATTGTTCAGCGTTGCCACTTTTTAATTCATAAAGTGTATTTAAAAAGAAACTCTTTAATCTCTTCTTACTATTGTATCAAAAAAGAACAATTTTAACATTGTAAAAACAAAACAAAAGGCTTTATGTCCAACTCACTACACTGTACTTATTTTTCTCAGTACCCTGTTTTTCAGAACATTAGGGCAGAACACCAGAGGTAGGAATGGACTCACTCAAGGTCACTCGGAAGCCTTATGTCCTGGCTGTACTTTCCAAGCTCTGTTGCTCAGAACCTAGAGGCCCAGAAGTAGAGATCAGTAGTTGGGGCCCTGGACCCTCAACCCTGTTTTACTGAAAGCAGCTCTGCTTCTATTAGATTTCATTTGAGGAAAGAATTTCATTGCTTAAAAAAAAAATTAGAAAGCCCGTGGGGGTAAAGGCACAAGGGAGCACTGCCTCCTAAGACAAGACCAGATCACAGAGCTTATTATATTTCAGTTTAAATTTAGATGCTTTCCCCTAGAGGTATGAGGAGTTATTTAGTATTTCTGAACAAGAGAGAGAATAGATTGGGGTTGTGTTTAAAAACAACTGCTCAGGCGGTAGTGCAACAGCTGGACTGGTTGGGTCAGAACAGCAAGAAGCTGAGAGCAGTTCAACCACAGCAATGGTCCTGGAATGAAGTGGTGCCAGGGGCCCTGCTGAGTCAGCATGAATGAACAGGACAGTACCCCTAAATTTTCTGGGGTAATGGCAGTCAGAGCCAGGCTCTCCAAACTGTACCCCATATTTCCTTTTTTCTATCCTAATTTTGTTTGGGCAATTCTCCCAGGAACACAGACACAGGAGGTGGGGAGGACCCTCACCTGTAACGCCAGCTGGCAGTCCTCAATCAGGCCCTGTACCAGGTAGTAACGTGCTTCACCTAGTAGCTCCCCCAGTTCTCTGGTACTCTCAGGCAGTGGCACAGACCCATCCCGCAGGTAGTTGAGGATTGTACCAAAGTGACGGCCGCTCCGGTCGATCAGCACCCAACCTGGTGGGGTGGGAAGAGATAGGAGGAAGAATGGGTCTGCTGGAGGCCCTGAAGTGACTAAATTTTTGTGTAAAAAGGATTCCAAAGCCACGAAAAATCTGAGTACTGATCTGCCTCAAACCTTTGCCATATCCAAAAAAACTCCGAAACATCAGTAAGTTTGGAGATGTGGCTGGATCTGCTTTTACAGATATCCAGCCACAAAAAATTTCCTTCCAACCAAATGTGTTCTATAGTCAAAAGACTCTCACCATGAGAAAGTTATTTTTTTTGAGACAGAGTCCTGTACCAGAATTAGAGTGCAGTGGTAAGTGGTGTCATTATAGTTCACTGCAACCTCAAACTGCTGGGCTCAAGTGATCCTCCTGTCTCAGCCTCCCAAATAGCTGGGACTACAGGTGCACACCATTATGCTCAGCTATTTTTTCTCTTTTTGTAGACAAGGTCTTCCTCTTCCTCAGGCTGGTCTTGAACTCCTGAACTTACACAATCCTCTCACCTTGGCCTCCCAGAGTGCTAGGATTATAAATGTGAGCCACTATGCACGGTCTTAACTTACCCTTTATATTCTTCACAGAACTTACTACTATCTACAATTGCATATATTTTGGCTAGTTTACTTGCTTATTGGTCTTCCCTACTCTGACCTTCCTCCAGAAAAGGAAACTTTATAAAGCTAATTTTGTCAGATCTATTTACCTAATTCGTTTATTCAATAAGATTCTTGAATTAAGAATTAAGATTAGCAATTAAGATTATTGAATAAATGAGTTCGGCTTTGATATCTGAAGGCTGAGCTCTATCTCCCAAATTTTTATTTTCCTGCTATGGTAATCCTTGTTAAACATCCTCTAACCAATGCCCCCACCACCACCAAAAAAAACCCCTAAACCTTAAGATCTCCACTGGGCATGTGGGGCTCAAACATGAATGCAGCACTCCAAGGAGGTAAGGTTCACCTGCCAAGGAGAACTGTCCACCCTCCACTCAGTTGTCCCTGGCAAACCCAAAGCAGCCTTCTCCTTTTACAATCTGCATTTATTCCTAGAGTGCACAGGGACCTGTCAGGGGAACAAAGAGACAGACAAGACCTCCCAGCTTTTCAAGCTGGTTGTCAGCAGATTTGAGAGGTGAATACAAGGCTTGGCACTTGGAAGAAAATGATGAAGGTTGCTAGGAGGGTGCTGCTAGCAGCAGGGCTGGTTCCCAAGTCTTTTGAGCTGAGAGGTGAAGGGTAGGAAAATTGATAAAGACGAGTATGAAGTGACATATTGAATCACTTACCACTGCGCCTGGCAGAGTTAGGATGCTGTTGATGTTGGCTATCGATGAGAGTAAAGGAAGGGGGTGGTGGAGGTTACGAATGAGAAAAGAGATGGAATACGGGCGGATGAAGAGGAGGCGAGAATGAGTTGACCACCCAGACAAGCGAAGGGGCATGAAATATGATCAATGAAAGACGGGGCAAAGAAAGTGGAAGATCTAGGGGATGAGGGCGCACGTACCTCCTGCGTCGGTAAGCACCTCCACACGGCCGCTGAACATGGCCTTGAGCATGGTGTCCTGTCCCGTGAGGGTGCGCAGCGTGGTATAGTGCAGCGAACCGCCCACGTTCAGCTTCACATACTTGCTGTTCGGGGTCAGCGGCTTGAGTCCATAGGCGGTGGAGCCAGACTCGAGACAAGAGGGGTTAGGGACTTCCAGGGACGGGGCCACGGCTGCTGCCGGGCCGGAGGCCTCGGCCGACATACCAAGTGGTGGCGACAGGAAGGCTGTCCCAGGCTCTCTGCACCCTCCGACCCTCTCCTAAAGACTCCTGGACCCCTGCCCTAGGCTAGACCGCTGCCGGTACACGCCCACTCCCCGCCGCTACTCCGAAGAACCAGTCCTCCACCGCATCGCGCTCGCCCTACCCGGAAGCTGGCGCCGGGTAACTGCGCAGGCGCATCTAGGCTCCGCCCCTGACGTGAGAGCGGGGCCGCTAGGGCGGAGCATAAGCTGTGGTCTTGCGGCTTGGTGGAGGGTTCGCGTGCATTTTGGCGCTGCGGGTAGAGAGAGTTGCGGTCTCCTTACGCATCTGGAGGCTAGATCGAGGACGCGCCTGGTCCTTTGCCTGATGTGGAAATTGAAGTCCCCGTCCGGTAATTGGGTTTCTGCTGCTAGAGCGCTTCGTAGATGTGAAGGGAAAACTGAGCCTAAAGAAGGGCAGGGTATCGGTCAGGATTTTTCGCTTCCCAGCCCGATGCACTTGAGAGACTGTGACAAGAACTGGAACAAAGAACCAAAGGAACCTCTTAAAGGAGGTCTATCTGGGGTGGCTCAGCAGAGCGGACGCCAAAGACGGAAGGCCTCTGTGAGAAGAAGATCAAAGAAGAAGCAGCCATGTAGAGGTGGAAGGAATAGAGTTCCAGGCAGAAGGAAGGGCAGATACAAAGATTAGACAGGAACACGTTTGGTGAATTTGAAGAGCAGAAAGAATGTCAGGGGTGCCTGGAGCAAAGGTCTTAGAATCCCACCTAATGTCTTGAGACCTAACACCCAACCTGAAAGAAAGAAGAAATGAGATAGGAACCCATTGTTGAAAAAAAGTTAGTAGGAAGTGGGTTTTTGTTGTTGTTGTTTTTAGACAGTGCAGTGCAGTGGCTGGATCATCGCTCACTGTAATCCTCAGTCCTGGGATCAAGTGATCCTCCTGCCTGAACCTCCTGAGGCACTAGGACTACATTTGCAAGCCACCAGACCAGGTTAATTTTTTTTTTTTTGAGACAGAGCCTCAAGCTGTCACCCTGGATAGAGTGCCATGGCATCACAGCTCACAGCACCCTCCAGTTCCTGGGCTCAAGCGAGTCTCCTGCCTCTGCCTCCCAAGTATTTTTTGGTTGCAGCCATCATTGTTGTTTGGCGGGCCCAGGCTGGATTTGCCAGCTTAGGTGTATGTGGCTGGCTCCTTAGCCACTTGAGCCACAGGTGCTGAGCCCAGGCTAATTTTTTTTTTTTTTTTTTTTTTATTCAGAGCCTCAAGCTGTCACCCTGGATAGAGTGCTGTGGCATCACAGCTCACAGCAACCTCCAACTCCTGGGCTTAAGCGAGTCTCCTGCCTCCATCTCCCAAGTAGCTGGAACTACAGGTGCCTGCCACAACGCCAGGCCATTTTTTGGTTGCAGGTGTCATTGTTTGGTGGGCCTGGGCTAGATTAGAACCCGCCAGCTCAAGTGTATGTGGCTGGCACCTTAGCCTGTTGAGCCACAGGCGCCGAATCCCCAGGCTAATTTTTTTTAAATACTTTTTTTATGGAGATGGGGGTCTTGCTATGTTGCCTAGGTTGGTCTTGAACTCCTAGCCTCAAGCAGTCTTCCTGTTTGAGCTTCCCAAAGTGCTGGGATTATAGGCACAAGCTAATGCACCTGACAGATAAATATTTTTATCTGATCTGATTTGCATCCAGAGGCTGATACTTCAGAGATTTAAGAATCTACCTTTAGGCTTGGCGCCTGTGGCTCAATAGGCTAAGGCACCAGTCATGTACACCTGAGCTGGCAGGTTTGAAACCAGCCTAGGCCCGCCAAACAACAATGACAGGCTGCAACCAAAAAATAGCCGGGTGTTGTGGCGGGCGCGTGTAGTCCCAGCTACTTGGGAGGCAGAGGCAGGAGATTCGCTTGAGCCCAGGAATTGGAGGTTGCTGTGAGCTGTGATGCTACAGCACTCTATCCAGGGTGACAGCTTGAGACTCTGTCTCAAAAAAAAAAAAAAAAGAATCTACCTTTAATATCTAACTGGCTGGGGGGAGCAAGTTGCTGCAGAGGAAAACCAAACAGAGTCAGTTTTAATTTTAACTCTGCCACCAATTCACTGGGACTAAAACTGGGACCAGCCCAAACTGAGCTTACTCTGTTTGTAACAAAATGTCATTATTTTGTAGGTATAAAAGAGTGAAAAGCTGCAAGTCTTGTAGCCTGAGTATATGCAATAGAAAAACTTCGCCCTCTATCAACACCCAGAAGCAATGATTCTTCTCCTTGGAATCAAGAAGACCAAGCAAGACATTACCAGAACCTGAACACCAGAATTTTTTTAGAAGTCAGGCATCAGCCCAAAACATTTGGGATTAAGATCCACCTCAACATGCCTTACTGTAAATGGCTAAATGTGAAGCCCTCCAGTCAGAACATGACAAGCTAATATTCCTAAACCCTTTTCCTGGTCCTCCAAACGCATAAACTTGTCCCAGACCTCAAATGGGGAGACAGATTGGAGCCTGCCTCCTGTCTCCTTGCTGCTGGCCCTGCAATAAAGCCTTTCTTTTCTCAAAAGACAGTGCCATAATACGGCACATCTCCTGGGTGCAGGACCCAACTATAACAGGGACTCTACCTAACACATGAAAACACCATAACCTAATTGTTTTTACCCTCACATTAATCTGAAATTTTTTAAATGCTAGCTTTATAACAGGAGCTCCTAGACAAATGACCTTTCTGGTCTTGGTTCCTTTTCTGGTTAGTGAAGGGTGCAAATTTAATTGCCTGCAGGGGACAAGTAGGAGGGTAAACAGTAAAGTAGGGCAATTTTGAGTTATTTATTGGGGGAGCAATGTGCCTGTGGTGACCTGAAAGGCTCCCATTCTACCAAATGGGTTACCAATTCTGATTTTTCAAGTGTAGCAGTGAAAAAGAGAAAAGCAACTGTTGACCTCTGGGAGCTGGTTTATCCCCTCCCTACAGAAGGCTTGGTGTTGCTACGAGCTGGCCTGGCCCTAACAGGGAAGCTGTTGTGTTGTCCTGTTAAGCAATTAACAGTTTCACAAAACACCAACATCAGACAAGGTCTCTCTTTGACTGATGGAACAAGAAAAAGACCATTCTGTAATCATGTCTCAACACAAAAGCAAGAACATTACCCAAACCACAAAAATGACCAAATACAACCCCATCTTTCATAGTGTAAGTGACTCCTTCTGCTTTACCAAATAACTCTTTATCCCTGTTTCAGTCCTCTCATCATCTAGATAAGAATTATTATACCAAATGTGGCTGATGTTTGTAATCCTAGCACTCTGGGAGGCCAAGGTAGGTGGATTGCCTGAGCTCAGGAGTTTGAGATCAGCCTGAGTGACAGCAAGACCACATCCCTACTAAAAATAGAAAAACTAGCCAGGCCAATTGTGGTGGGCACCGGTAGTCCCAGCTATTCAGAAGGCTGAGACAAGAGGAACCCTTGAGCCCAGGAGTTTGAGTTTGCTATGAACTAAGGCCACAGCACTCAACCCCAGAACAATTGAGGGAGACCCTGTCTCAAAACAAAAGTAATAAAATAAAACAACAACAACAAAATCAGCTCGGTGTGGTCACCTGTGCCTGTAATTCTAGATACTTGGGTGGCTAAGACAGGAGGATCCCTTGAACCCAGGAGTTGAAAGTTGCAGTGAGCTATAATTGTGCTACTGTATTCAGTTTGGGAGTGAGACTCTGTCATTAAAAATAACTAACTAGACTCGGCGCCTGTGGCTCAATGGGCTAAGGCACCAGCCACGTACACCTGAGCTGGTGGGTTCGAATCCAGCTCGAGCCTGCCAAACAATAACAGCTGCAACCAAAAAAATGGCCGGGAGTTGTGGCGAGCGCCTGTAGTCCTAGCTACTTGGGAGGTGGAGGCAGGGAGGAGGAGATAGCTTGAGGCTCTGTCTCAAAAAACAAACAAACAAACAAACAAACATAAAAATAACTAACTAAATAAATGAATAAATAAATATATATGAAGATAAACAAATGAATTATCTCTATTTCCCTGACAGCATCCAACCAAGAGCAAATCTTCCTTTCTTGAAGCCTCTTAGGAAATCACCTAACAACACACCCAAATCTTGTGATAAGTCTTTCCTAACATGCACAAGCTGAGATGTCCATGGTTCCCCAAGGGGTTCAGTCTTCATCATTCAACTACAGGTGCTTCCTGGTGGTCTTTGGCTGCAGGGCTTTGTCAGAAATGGAGGATCTACAGAGATTCAACTGAAGGCCTCATTGCCTTGGTCTGAGATCTTTGACTCCAGTAACTGTATTCCCTATGAAATCCCTATGTAACTGAGGTGCCATCTTAATGATGAGTGGGAGGTAGGTTCTCAATGAATTGAGCTCTGACACTTTATTGAGACTCTTAAACATTGGGCTTATTTTGTTTTTTCTTTTTTACTTTTTTTTTTGAGACAGAGCCTCAAGCTGTCACCCTGGACAGAGTGATGTGGCATCACAGCTCACAGCAACCTTCTACTCCTGGGCTCCAGCGAATCTCCTGTCTCCGCCTTCCAAGCAGCTGGGACTGCAGGTGCCCACCACAACGCCCGGCCACCTCTTGGTTGCAGCCGTGATCGTTGTTTAGCGAGCTGGGCTGGATTCGAACCCGCCAGCTCAAGTGTACGTGACTGGCGCCCCAGCCTGCCCAGCCACAGGCGCCCAGCCAACATTGGGCTTATTTTGAAAAAATTTTTTGAGACAGAGTCTCACTTTGTCACCCTGGCTAGAGTGCAGTAGCATCATCATAGTTCACTGCAACCTCAAACTTCTGGGCTGAAGTGATCTTCCTGCCCCAGTCTCCTGAGTAGTTGGGCTTATAGGCATGTGCTACTATGCGTGGCTAGTTTTTCTTTTTTCTTTCTTTCTTTTTTTTTTTTTTTTTTTGTAGAGACAGAGTCTCACTTTATCGCCCTGGGTAGAGTGCCGTGGCATCACACTGCTCACAGCAACCTCCAGCTCTTGGGCTTAAGCGATTCTCTTGCCTCAGCCTCCCTAGTAGCT
>CAUYON010019971.1:0-15971 GCA_963573935.1 Arctocebus calabarensis
AAGACCAACCTGAGCCAGAATGAGACCTCACCTCTATAAATAGCCAAGCATTGTGGTGGGAGCCTGTAGTCCCAGCTACTTGGGAGGCTGAGGCAAGAGAATTACTTAAGCCCAAGAGTTTGAGGTTGCTGTGAGCTATGACACCACAGCACTCTACTAAGGATGACAAAGTAAGACTCTGTCTCAAAAAAGAAGAAGAAGGCTCGGCGCCTGTAGCTCAACAGGCTAAGGCGCCAGCCACGTACACCTGAGCTGGCAGGTTCGAATCCAGCCCGTGCCCGCCAAACAACAATGACAGCTGCAACCAAAAAATGGCCGGGTGTTGTGGCGGGCGCCTGTAGTCCCAGCTACTTGGGAGGCAGAGGCAGGAGACTCGCTTGAGCCCAGGAATTGGAGGTTGCTGTGAGCAGTGATGCCACAGCACTCTCTCCAGGGTGACAGCTTGAGGCTCTGTCTCAAAAAAAAAAAAAGTGCATTGGAAAATTAGATCACCATATTGCAATCTTAATGATTTACCAATCTAGGCATTGAGCATCAAAGGCAGCTATCATCACAAAGGCAGACAAGCAAATATTATGCAGCTCCTGAAGGAAACATACATCACCACTATGAAGTAGTTTTGCCTAAAAAGAAAGAAAGAAAGAAAGAAAACTGAAAGTGAATCCAACATAGCCTTTAGAATTTAAAGTTAGGGTTGCCAGATAAAATTTAACTGGATGCCCAGTTAAAATTGAATTTCAGATAAACAGCAACTATTTTTAGAGTAAGTATGCCCTATACAATATTTAATATGTTCCATAGATTGCATTTGGGACATACTTATACTAAAATAGCATTCATTGTTTCTCTGAAATTCAATTTAACCGGGAGCCCTGAATTTTTATTTGTAAAATCTGGCAACCCTACTTTTTATTTTATTTTTTTTTTTTTTGAGACAGAGCCTCAAGCTGTCACCCTGGATAGAGTGCTGTGGCATCACAGCTCACAGCAACCTCCAATTCCTGGGTTTAAACCAGTCTCCTGCCTCTGCCTCCCAAGTAGCTGGGATTACAGGTGCCCGCCACAACGCCCGGCCATTTTTTGGTTGCAGCCGTCATTTTTGTTTGGCGGGCCCAGGCTGGATTTGAACCTGCCAGCGCAGGTGTGCGTGGCTGGCGCCTTAGCCCGTTGAGCCACAGGCGCCGAGCCTGGCAACCCTACTTTAGATTCAAAGACCTGTTTATAAGGACTACAAAAGACAGAGAAGCATATGAAAGGAACTGGGATGGTGCAAAGCGCATGAGACTGTGGGTAAATGTACAAGACAAACAACCGGTTTTTTCAGTAAAGTTGAGGGGAGACAGAGGGAGAGGAATCCTATAAACTACAAAGGGAAGTAAGAGACCCCAAAACCAATCACAAAGTGAAGACTATTTGGTTTCTAATTCCGGCTAGAAAAAAAATCATGATATTGGGGTGGCGCCTGTGGCTTAGTGGGTAGGGCGCCGGCCCCATATACCGAGAGTGGCAGGTTCAAACCCAGCCCTGGCCAAACTGCAACAAAAAAATAGCCGAGCATTGTGGCGGATGCCTGTTAGTCCCACCTACTCAGGAGGCTGAGGCAAGAGAATCGCCTAAGCCCAAGAGTTGGAGGTTGCTGTGAGGTGGGTGATGCCATGGCATTCTAAGTAAGACTCTGTCTCTATAAAAAAAAAATCACGATATTGGTAATCTGAATATTGACTGGATGTTTAATTAAGTAACTTTTTAGTTGTACTAGTGGCATTATAGGTTTTTCTTAAGTCCTTATCTCTTATAGATACATATAGAAATGCTTATGGATGAAATTGTATGATGCTTCTAAATAATCTGGAAGGGAGGGAAAGTAGAAGGGGTATCAATGTAACATAATTGGCTTTGAGTTGAGTACATTAAAGCTTCACCAAAAGTACATGTGATTTAATTATAGTTTTCATTCTACTTTTGTATAATGTTTGAAATTTCCCATAATAAAAAAGTTTTAAGTAATGCTTAGCACAGTGCCTGACATACTAATAATATAAACAGTACATGGTTGTTACAGGGGAGATGGGTTTGTTAATTTATAAGAGAAAGCTCTTAGATGGCCATCAAATAGGAAAAAAAAAATTTTTCAGACAGGGTCTCACTCTATCACCCAGGCTAGAGTGCAATAAGGCCATCATAGCTCACTGCAACCACTGCTAGGCTCAAGCAATCATCCCTGCCTCAGCCTCCTAAGTAGCCAGGCCTATAGGCATGTACCACCATGCCCAGCTGATTTTTTAAATTTTCTTTGTAGAGACAGGGTGGTTAGTCTCAAAACTCCTGGCCTCAACTAATCTTCCTGCCCTGACCTCCCAAAGTGCTGGGATTATAGGTTTGATTCACTGCATCTGGCTTAAATCTATTTTTGAAATGAGACTGCAAGCATGAATATGCCTGCACACACAAATGAGATTCATTTAGAAATCACACTATACTTAAATGGAAACAAAAATAAATTTGTTCAGGCAAAGGAGTTTGTTGAGAATAGCTGAGAAACTCTGGGCAGAAGAGGTACACATAGACACTTTATTTAGGTAATCACAGAACACATTTTTAACCCTCCAAAGAGATGTTATGGAAACAACAATCCACCTCAGATTTTCTTTGATATTTATTATTCCTGTGAAGTGTTGTGGAAAGCTTAATTTCCCAAAGGTCTTTGGACAGATTTGAGTGTTCTTGTGCAAGCAAATCATCAATTAACTGGAAATTAATGATTTCTCATGCTGAATAATGTATGTGCTTGCCAGAAGTGTCTTACAAAAAAATACAGTGCCATCAGTTTTGAATGCAATCTTGTCTTCCCTACTGGGTATATGAAGGCAACCAAATTCAAAAGCAAACTCCCACACAAGGTACAATTTGGTGTGTTTAGGGAAGTGGATGAAGATTAGTGAAGATTAGTGAAACTTTCTATTTCTTTCATAGTTAATATTCAATTATAAGGATTTACCATCATGAATTTAACCATTCTCTTACTAATGAATATTTCCCACTTTTGCTATTATAAATAATAATGCTTTTGTCCTTATACATTTAGCCTTACATGGTGCTGTTTATTTATTTATTTATTTGAGACAGAGTCTCACTTTATCATCCTTGATAGAGTGTCGGGGCGTCACAACTCGCAGCAACCTCCAACTCCTGAGCTTAGGCAATTGTCTTCCTCAGCCTCCAGAGTAGCTGGGATTACAAGCGCCTAGCACAATACTCGGCTATTTTTTTGTTGCAGTTGAGCAGGGGCTGGGCTGGAACCCGCCACCTTCCATATATGGGGCCATCATCCTACCCACTGAGCCACAGGCGCCGCCCCCATGGTGGTGCTTTAATCTCTGCAGGAAGGATTACTAACAGTGAGTTTACTGGGCCAAAGAGTATAAACTCTTAATTTTCAAAGATACTAATGACATTTTTTTTTTTTGAGACAGAGTCTCACTTTGTCACCCTCAGTAGAGTGCTGTGGCATCATAGCTCACAGCAACTTCAAGCTCATGGGCTCAAGAGATTCTCTTGCTTCAGCTTCCCAAGTAGCTGGGACCACAGGCACCTGCCACAACACCCAGATATTTTTACAGATGGGGGTCTCACTCTTGCTCAGGCTGGTCTCGAACCTGTGAGCTCAGGCAATCCACCAGCCTTGGCCTCTCAGAGTGCTAGGATTATGCACATGAGCCACCATGCCTAGCCCACATGTATTTTTAAAATTTGGGCTACAATATAGAATGTTGTTTAAAAGGTGCAATCACCTAAGTATAAGTTAATCATCTCACTAACTTAATTTCAAATGCTAAGTATATTTAAGCTCTCCTTTAAGTAAAGAATTGGGTTCTTCTACTATCTTTCATTAACAGTACTCTTGGTATTAAAAATCTTGACAGGCCAGTTGTAATCCTAGCACTATGGGAGGCTATGGCAGGTGGATTGCTTGACCTCAGGAGTTCAAGACCAGCCTGAGCAAGAGCGAAACCCTGTCTCTAAAAATAGCCTGGCATTGTGGTGGGTGCCTGTAGTCCCAGCAACCCCAGAGACTAAAGCAGGAGGATAACTTGAGCTCAAGAGTTTGAGGTTGTTGGGTGGTACCTGTGCCTCAGTGAGTAGGGCACCGGCCCCATATACCAAGGGTGGTGGGTTTGAACCTGGCCCCAGCCAAACTGCAACAAAAAAAGTAGCCAGGCGTTGTGGCGGGTGCCTGTGATCCCAGTTACTCAGGAGGCTGAGGCAAGAAAGTAGCCTAAGCCCAGGAGTTGGAGGTTGCTGTGAGGTGTGATGCCATGGCACTTTATCATGGTGATAAAGTGAGTCTCTGTCTCTAAAAAAAAAAAGAGTTTGAAATTGCTGTGAGCTAAGACACCATGACACTCTACTGAGAGTGACAAAGTGAGACTAAGAAAATCTTGTAGTTTATTCTGTTTCAGAATACAGCATCCTGTATCATTAATAGTTACAGTATGGTATACAGTACCTTCCTATACTAAAAGAATCATTTTATTTTTCCTCAGCTTTATTGAGGTATGTTTGACAAATAAAAATTGTATACATGTGATGATATCCACATATACATTGTGAAATGATTACCACAATCAAGCTAATTAACATATCTATCACTTCACATAGTTACTTTTTAAAATGTTTTTATTTTTTCACCTAGACACATATTTCAGAAAGTCATTACCCTTTTTTAAGAAGAAACATTCTACCTTATCTCCTTGTCAGTCTGAATTCAGAATATCATTTCTATTTGTCTTTCCTTGGTCCCTCTTTGCAAGGAAGAGACTGGTTCTCTGAACTCTTTAAAAGGCATTTTGGACCAGGAGTGGTGGCTCATATCTGTAATTCTCGAATTCTGGGAGTCCAATGCTGGAGGATCACCTGGATGACAGGAGTTCAAGACCAACCTCAACAACACAAGAGACCCAGTCTCTACAAAAAACAGAATAATTAGCTGAATTTAGTGGTACATATTTACAGTCCCAGCTGCTCAAGAGGCTGAGGCAGGATCACTTGAATCCAAAAGTTTAAGGATGCAGTGAGCTAGGATCAGGCCACTGTACTCCAGTATGGGCAACAGAGCAAGGCCTTGTCTCAAAAAAAAAAAAAAAAAAAAAGATATTTTTATTGGTATCTTTTCTTTTTGTCCCTCCCCTTTTTTCTTTTCTTTTCTTTTTTTTCTTTTTTTGTAGAGACAGAGTCTCACTATCTTGCCCCTTCTTAGAGTGCAGTGGCATCACACAGCTCACAGCAACCTCCAACTCCTGGGCTTAGGCGATTCTCTTGCCTCAGTCTCCCGAGTAGCTGGGACTACAGGCGCCCACCACAATGCCTGGCTATTTTGTCCTTCTCATTTTAAAGATACCTTATTTGATGTTCTTCACATTTAAAAGTAATAAATGCTAATAGCTGGGCATTGTGGTGGGTGCCTGTAGTTCCAGCTACTTGGGAGGTTGTGGCAAGAGAATCACTTAAGCCCAAGAGTTTGAAGTTGCTGTGACCTATGACACTACAGCACTCTACCCAGGGTGACATAGTGAGACTCTGTCTCAAAACAAACAAACAAAAAGTAATAAATGCTTATTTATAACTAATGAAACAACACACTACAAGAATGTATAAAGACAAAGCTAATCACTCCCACCTCAATCTTGTGATGTAACTCAACAACTTGCTGAGTAGTCTTACACAACGCTCCTTCCTCAAACAGATCAAATCAATATGCATGTTTGTTTTCACCAAAACATAATCATATTATATACATTACTCTGCATTTTTTTCACTCAAATATATCTATATCTATATATATATATATTTATACAGGTGACAATTAAACAATATACATATATTACTTAGCAAAATACAACGGACATATTCTGCAGTCTTTTGCTCCTTTCCAGTTCTAAAATTTGTTCATATATTCCTTAAGAGAATATACTACCATTGTAATTATTTGTAATTAATGAATGCCTTTCTTCCCTGCTAAACTGAGAGCTTCATGAAGATAGTGGATTTATTTTGTTCACCATTGTATCTCTAGAATTTGGAGTAGTGCTGCCAGGAGAGTAATTGCCTAAAATTTGTTAGTTTCTTGTTTGGGTGCTCCCTGAAACCTTTGGTCTACTTAAATTGGGTCACTGCCAACACTCAAATGTATGTATATAGGAACTCAGGCATGAGTTAAGTCACCATTCAATGTTATGTGAATGGAAACTAGTGACAACACATTTTAAACATTTGCAAAAATTTGTAGTATTAACAAAAACCCTTCTGCCACAAAATTGAATTTTAAGAAAGATCGCATATTTAGGGAAAAGAGAACTCTGCACTCATAATTTGCAAACCTGAATTCTAGTTCTGTCATCAATTTGCTGCCTGACCTTTTCAAAGTTCCTTTTCCTTTCTGGGCCTAGTTCCTCGCCTGTAGCTCTAACATTCATTAATCCCACAAATTAATGCACTTTCTATTGAGTGCTGGCACTAAGTCCTAGAAATACAGGGGTAATAACAGCCAACATTTAGTAAATGCTTGCCCTATGCTTGATGTTTTGCTAAGGAAGTCATGTGCACCCTCTCATTCAATTTTCTAGGAAACTGGCACTCTTGTGATATTTTCTATAATTTACAATGAAGGGCAATAGGCACAGCGAGGTAATGTAACTTTCCCAGGATACAAAAGGATGTGATTGGATTTCAGGTATGGGGCTTCAGATCCCATTCCAGTAACATACAGGTCCTAAACCTCCTAATTCTGTGACTATTATAATGGCTTACAGTTTGGTCCCAGCCCAGAAGTACTGGATGGAGCACACTCTAGTCAACATGAAGACGCTACGGAATATCAGAGAAACTATTGAGAGAACTGACATAGCGCTGCCAGGAATAAGGTTCTTTCCCGCTTTCAGTTTCCACGCCGAAGGAAGGTGGGAGGTTACAGAGTCATATGCACATATGCCTCTCTGACTGTTCCACTGAATACAGAACAGGCAGGTCACGCCAGGCGGACACATAGCCCTGAACTCGGCGAGAGCCGAGGATAAAGGGCACGCGGAATGCCCACAGGTTCTTCCGGGGTTGGAGCGGTTGGGCCAATAGACGACTCCGCCCAGGCGAGGGCTTGTTTGCCCCGCCCCACTGCCCCGCCCTCATAGGTTTTTTGGCCCTTCCCACCCTGTAGGGAGACCAACGAGAGGACACCGCCTGCGTCTAGAGCAGCCCGGCCGGAGCCTGACCGAGTGGTACGCAAACGTCAAAGGAAAGTTGGACGCGGATGCGCTTTTTCTGCCTCCGAGCCGTTGTAGACGCGGGTGAGTGTTGTGCCCTTGGCCTCCACTCGGAACAGTCAGACACCCCCTCCCAACCCAGTCACCTCTCTTGGAAAAGGCGTGGGCCCTGGCCCACTCCTAGCTTGGTCTGCCTGGGATGCCCAAACAGGTGCAGAGGGAGGATTGTGAGCGCGAGAGACGAAGAGCTGCCCTCCTAGGGGCGCTCCCTTAGCCCCTTGGTGGAATCTTGAGGTCACCTTTCCTCAATCTCACTTATGTTATTCATTTTGTCCTCCTTCATTTTCTGTACTCCTCCTCAACTACCTTGGCCCTGAAAGGTTGATCTCAAAAACCAATTGGGTGGTTTCTGCCTTCTTTGTGCCTGTGTACAGTTAGTTTCCCTTTCTTTTGCACAAAATATCTTATCATGTGCATCTCTAGTGTTACTTTGTTTTGTTTTGTTTTTTTGCCTCCCTAATGTGGAAAAAAATCTCCTTGGAATAATTTGTTAATGTAATACTATCTAAATTTTTACTTTTGTTGAATTTTGATCAATATTTTTTGCAGCCAGGAGTAGTATCCCCTTCAGGAAGAATTCCAATACATGTGTATGCCGTAACCAAGCAAAGAGACATGTGTGAATTATATATTGGCCAGAAAGAATAAAAATTGTGTGATATCAAATGCCAAAATCCTATAGAGTACATCTGACAGTTTTTAATGTTAATCAGAGCTTGTTTTCTGTCACTTCTCTTTTCCTTTTTGGAACTGTGTTTGTTGACCAAGTTCTGTGAGTAACATAGGCAAACCACCCTGCTTCTTTCCCCACTCCCCTCTCAGGAGTTAAATCTGCCAAGCTATTCCACACCTTGTCCTTCTAGTATAAATCAACATCTATTTCCTATGGGAATGGTTTCCTTGTACCAATATAGTGATATTGGGTGCAAAGCAACAACTGTGGTCAACAGATCCCACATCTTTTTTTCATTTGTAAGAAAACAAGGTTATTCAGTAATTCATTAAATTATGAATAATATAGTAGAAGCACTGGGAAGATTATTATTCCATAATGGAAGAGCATTAAACTGATGTTTCTAGTACTCTTCTACTACTGACTAGCCATGTGACTGGGTCAGTTACTTAACATCTAAGGACTTAACATTTCCCTATCTGTAAAATGAGATCAATGACATTATGCAGAATCTGTGGCCTCTTTCAACTTTAAGTAACAAAGGAAAAATCCAGATAGCTCAGTAGAATATTTGTGAAGCTAGAGAGGAGATTGGGAAAATTTCAGCCTTTATTAGCATAATTGGTTAGAACATTAAACAGTTGTACTTAATGTTGGTATTTCTTTTAATATCTGATTGAAATAAAACTACAGAATTTCCCTTATTTCCCCAAAGAATAAAATGCCTTTTGAGAAAATAAAAATGTTCATTAATAATTGGCTCAGCGCTCAGGCAGCACCTGTGGCTCAAAGGAGTAAGGTGCCAGTCTCATATGCCGGAGGTGGTAGGTTCAAACCCAGCCCCGGCCAAAAACTGCAAAATAATAATAAAATAATTGGCTCGGTGCCCATAGCTCAGTGAGGAGTGCACCAGCCACATACACCAAAGGTGGTGCATTCAAGCCCGGCCTGGGTCTGGTAAACAACAATGACAACCACAACCAAAAAATAGCTGGACGTTGTGGCAGGTGCCTATAGTCCCAGCTACTTGGGAGGCTGAGGCAAGAGAATCGCTTAAGCCCAAGAGTTTGAGGTTGCTATGAGCTGTGACAACACGGAACTCTACTGAGGACAACATAATGAGACTCTGTCTCAAAAAAAAAAAAAAAGTACATTAATAGTTATCAGATAGGCCTATGTTGATTCATTTTGCATCCAAATAAATTCACTATTTTTACTATGGGTTTTTAATACATCAGTAGTTGGGATACTATATTATTAGAAACCATTTGCTTTTAAGAACAAAAATGGGCGGCACCTATAGCTCAAGGAGCTAAGGCACCAGTGACAAAGACCAGAGCTGGTGGGTTTGAATCCAGCCCCTGGCCCACCAAACAACAATGACAACTATAACCAAAAACAGCAGGGTGTTGTGGTGGGCACCTATAGTCCCAGCTACTTGGGAGGCTGAGGCAAGAGGATCGCTTAACCCCAAGAGTTTGAGGTTGCTATGATCAGTGACGCCATGGCACACTACCCAGGGCAACAGCATGAGACTCTGTCTCAAAAAAAAAAAAAAAAGGTAAATATTTATATATAGGGCATCAGTCTCAAGAAACTTGATTTAGATATTCTCAAAATACCCAAGGATAGCAGCCATCAGTTAAATAAACCACTGTTGAGAACAGAAATGTCAGCCCTGATACCATTGGTGATTTGTCAATTATAGATTTTTTTTTTTTTTTTGAGACAGAGCCTCAAGCTGTCACCCTGGATAGAGTGCCATGGCATTACAGCTCACAGCAACCTCCAATTCCTGGGCTCAAGCGAGTCTCTTGCCTCTGTCTCCCAAGTAGCTGGGACTACAGGCGCCCGCCACAATGCCTGGCCGTTTTTTGGTTGCAGCCACCATTGTTGTTTGGCGGGCCCAGGCTGGATTCGAACCCGCCAGCTCAGGTGTACGTGGCTGGCGCCTTAGCCCGTTGAGCCACAGGCGCCGAGCCAATTATAGATGGTTTAATATGTTCAATTTAATATTTTGGTGCAAAACTTCATTTGTTATCTGCAGAGGTATTTAAATATGACTAATATGGTCATATAAAATAATATGAATTTTGTGATACAAAATTCTTTAAAGAGAATGATGGACAGACAACCCGTATAACATTGGCTTCTAGGGTTAATGCTTTGATTTAGTACTTTGTTAATTAATCCCCAAAGATGAAGTGCAAAAATAGCCTTCCCACAGCAAATTCTTCATAGAGGAGGAGTTGCAAAGTTCCAGATTATACCAAACAATATTCAAATACTATTAAAAGCTAAAGATTATCAGAGTCCTTGGTACCATATACAGCTTACTTTATTTGTAGCATCAAGAGCAAAATGTATGTAAGAAATACTGCTCATACAACCTTTTTGGAAAGAAATATGGAGAACTCTAAAAAAACTCAAGCTAGACCTCACATTTGATCCTGCAATCCCATTACTGGGCATCTACCCAGAAGGAAACAAATCCTTTTATCATAAGGACACTTGCACTAGACTGTTTATTGCAGCTCAATTTACAATTGCCAAAATGTGGAAACAGCCTAAATGCCCACCAACCCAGGAATGGATTAACAAGCTGTGGTATATGTACACTATGGAATACTATTCAGCCATTTAAAAAATGGGACTTCACAGCCTTTGTATTAACCTGGATGGAAGTGGAACACGTTATTCTTAGTAAAGCATCACAAGAATGGAGAAGCATGAATCCCATGTACTCAATTTTGATATGAGGACATTTAATGACAATTAATGACACGGTGGGGGTGAGGAAAGGGGAGAGCAGAGAAAGAAAGAATGAGGGAGGGGTGGGGAAAGGAAGAGCAGAGAGAGGGAAGGAGCAAGGGGGATGGGGCCTTAGTGTGTGCCACACCTTTTGGGGATAAAACACGATTGTAAGAGGGACTTTACCCAACAAATGCAATCAGTGTAACATGGTTTCTTGTACCCTCAATGAATCCCCAACAATAAAAAAAAAAAAAAGATTATCCCAGACCAAAGAAAAAGGAAGGAAGGTCTGAAATAAAACAATTATGTCCTCAAAAGCCTAAAATATTTTGAAATTGTGTGTGGTTTGGTAAGGTTGAATAAAAACTTAAAACACACACACACACAAAAAAAATCTTACACAGCTGAGACAAATACTATGTATAGTTATTTCCAAGGTTCAGCAGCCTTAATAAGTAATAGAGATGTGTGCTATGGATGGGGTTTTCTGTCACAGAAATCTTATATTTACAATCCCAAAGTCCTTCAGAATATAAACCCAGAGATCCCAGGGAAGGAAGACATGCGCCACAAGCTTGAATGTCCCTAAAGTGGTCACATGCTGTGACTATTAGGTATCTCTTACGTGATCATAAGCAGAGGATCTTGTTCACCGTGGTCAGGGAAGGGTTCCAGGAGTCCCAAGAGCAGACAGCAGAGAGAAACCTTTGCACTCCGATACACACGCAACTCTGCCCTTAACACAGGGCAGTGAGGTTAGAAGAACCTGGGGTCCAGTTTTCTTTCTTTCTTTTTTTTTTGAAACAGACTTTCACTATGTCACCCTCGCTAGAGTACCATGGCGCGTCACAGCGCACAGCAACCTCCAGCTCCTGGGCTTAAGCGATTCTCTTGCCTCAGCCTCCCTAGTAGCTGGGACTACAGGTGCCCACCACAATGCCCAGCTATTTTTTTGTTGCAGTTGTCATTGTTTAGCAGGCCCAGGCCGGGTTTGAAGCTGCCAGCCCTGGTGTATGTGGCCGGCACCCTAACCACTTCACTATGGGCACCGAGCTGTGGGGTCCAGTTTTATGAACTGAAGATAGAAATGAAGAACAATGTACAATTTGGCCTGCAGAGAAGGAAGGGGACACAAGGCCGTGAGCTAGGAGAGGGGACAGCAGATGAGCTGGAGCAGAGATTGTGGAGAGCAGGGGAGGATGGAAGAGCATGGTGGGCCCCAGAACACAAGAGAGTAGAAGGTGCTCTTACACTCCCAGGGCACACCAGGGCCCTGCCCTGTCAGCAGTTCTCCTTGAGACAGCTGTAAAAAGGTTTTCCAGGAGAAACACCTCAGCACTCACCCATGGCCCATTTGCCATTAACTATAAGAAACAGAAAAATGAGTTTTAATCCCCACCATGAAGGAGTCTTACTAAACATTACGTGGGGTTTCCTAAGAAGAGTAAGAGCTGTCATCACCTTTGCTGGGGGGGTCTTTCAGTGGTTTCTTCTGAGGGATGTGCCATGACCTTTTCAAGATCAAAGGGTGACAAAGTGAGACCCTGTCTCAAAACATAAGACAAAACAAAAAGATAAGGGGGGAAGAACACCAGCCACAGCCTTGACTGTCAGGCACCAGTGCCCAGCTACTATTCTTATTCCACACACAGATGAAGAAGCTGAGAGGCCCTCAGGCTTCCACACTGCAGTCAGGACCAAGACAAAAGTGCGGCCATATGGGCATTAAGACTTGTCAAGGTGCTTGAATTTCATCCTTAGAAATTGGATGGCTTTGAACAAGAACATGATACTATCATTTTTTTTTTAAAATTCTGCCTACAGTGTGAAAAATAGATTGGAAGAGGATGTGACTGGAGGCCAGGAGATGGTCATGAGAGTTAGAGGAAGAGGACCGAGGCTGAAATCAGGAATGGGGCTGTGAGGCTGAAGATGGCTTGGAGCAAGAGATGAAAAGAATAGGAAGTGGCAATTGATAGGTGAATGCAATAAGGGAGAAAGTTCAAAGGGGATCAGAACATTGCCCCAAAGTATGCCATATATTGATTATTTTGAGCTGAAGGCAATGAAGAAACAGCAAATAGAAGAGAGACCTCCACCCTACCCTTTTCTACCTAAAAACAGTGTTATAATTTTCCCCAGAAGAGTGCTGTCCTTGTACCAAGAAGAAAACACGCTTATCACCAGAGATGGAAGAATCAGTGCCAAAATGCATCTGTACAACCAAACCTTACTAAAATAACCCTTCTCTTCCATTAGTTGTCCATGTGTGTTTCCTAGAGATTTTTCCACAATATACACCCACCCTCCCAGCCCAAACCCTTTTTCCTTTGTCTTGTCATGTATCCACATTGTATTGCTCTTTGTTAAAATGGTATGAAAGCCTCAGGTACAAATGATGCTTTGGGGTTTTCAATTCTTTCTGTGAAACACCACCTTCACGCCACATAGAAATGTTAACATCAGATAAACCTTAATATACTTTTTCCCCTATTAATCTATCTTTTGCCACAGAATTTAAGAAGGTAAAGGAAAAAGTCTTTCCTTGCCTACAGGGCCAAGTTCAATGCCCAGGATCCTGGTTTGGGCAAGGGGGTGGATGGGGCTGCCACTCACTGAGGTGGGTGCCCAGGTGAGAAGCAGGTGGACAGGGTAGCAGAGTCCATGGGGCATATTTAGGCCTGAGGTGCATCCAAGCAGGCTGTCTAGTGAACAGGTAAAAGTGGGGGTCTAATGCTTAAAAGAGAAACCTCATGAGGACATGTATGTTTATATGTCACCATTGTGTAAGTAGAGGGAGTAAACTGAACTTGCCCAGGGAAAGGATGTAGGGTAAGAAGAGAAGAGAGTCTAGGTAAGGACTCAGAGGAACTTTAGTACATATGTATTCAGAGACAAGAGGAGGAAAGGGGCCTGATGAAGAAGATCTGGCTAGTGGTACAAGAGAATTGTCAGAAACTCCAAAGGAAGAGGTAATCAGTTAGTAATAAATACTACATCTGCTCAGTGCTGCTGACCCAAATCCCAAACAGTCCTGAGGCAGCGTCTGCTGGTCCATTCCAAAACACATCACCATCGTTCCCATCTGATCACCCCCAACAGCCCTCTCATGGGTCTCCGCACCTGCCCTGCTATTTTCCTTAAGCTCGTTGTCTACATAAGAACCTTCATTTGCACGTGAGCTAATATTCAAGCATTTCATGGCCTGCAAGGCTTCCTGTGAGTTGGTTCCCAACCACTCTCCAACTTTCTTGCTTTCCAATCTCTCTTACTACCCTCCTACCACAGAAGACTTCTAGTTCTTTGAACACTGGGCCTTTTTGTCCTTGGGCCCTGCACTGTTATGTCTGCCTGAAGCCCTTGTCACCTCCTTTTCAAATGGCTGGGTCTTCTCCATACAGGTCCTAACTTAACCTCCTCCTCCTTGAAGAGGCCGCAGACGCTGCTAGCTAAAGTAGGGCCCCACCTATAGTTTACATAGCACTGTATATTTTTCTTCATAACCCAAACCACTGTGTGCCATTTGGGGAGGTTTATTCAAATTTCTTTCATCTTTTTTCTGCTCCTCCTGCTAGATTGTAAGTTTGATCAGAAGAAGGCCCCTCTCTGTTTGTTTGCTATCTGTTATATGGCCAGCACATAGCTCAGGGATGTAGCATTTAGAGATGCATTATGCTATAACAGACAACCAACAGTAGCTTAAACCGAGAAGGCTTAAACCACGCAAGAAATCCAGAGGTGGGGTCAGCAGCTCGACGTCAATATCTCTGCACTTGTCTTGATCTTCCCCTCAGAGCTGCAAGGCAATGGTGTGGCTCCTGTCATCTCATCCATGTTCAAGACAGGGAAATGGGGAGAGGAGGAAAGGCTGTATCAGTTGCATCTGTCCCATTTTATCAAGAAACAAAAGCTTTCCACAAGTTCCCCCATCAGACTTTCACTTACACCTCATGGGCCAAAACTGATACAAAGGCCCGGCTGAAGCTGGGAGAAAGATGGAGCAATTGTGTGTGTTTGGCTGTCCAGCCTCTACGGTGAGGGGCAGCCAGGGAGAAGGATATTCAGAATGGCTTTGGGGTAGCTAATCAATAGGTTTTCTGTAAGGGGACAATGAAAATGTTTGTGTACCTGGGGTACAGAGTTTGGGAAGGTGGGAAACATGTGTTGAAGCCAGATCACTGGGGGATCTTAAAGATTTTTTAATTCCACATTCTCCCTTCTTTTTTTTTTTTTTTTTTGGGACAGAGCCTCAAGCTGTCACCCTGCATAGAGTGCTGTGGCATCACAGCTCACAGCTACCTCCAATTCCTGGGCTCAAGCGAGTCTCCTGCCTCCGTCTCCCAAATAGTTGGGACTGCAGGCACCCGCCACAACACCCGGCCATTTTTTGGTTGCAGCCATCATTGTTGTTTTGCGGGCCCAGGCTGGATTCGAGCCCGCCAGCTCAGGTGTACGTGGCTGGTGCCTTAGCCCGCTGAGCCACAGGCGCCACGCCCGCATTCTCCCTTCTAAGCTGAGAGACATGGCTTGGGAGCACTTTGCTATGGCTCTTGCTTCCCCATTTCTCCTCTCTCTCCCTTTGAAAACCCAAAATGGGCCAGGTGCAGCAGCTCACACCTGTAATCCTAGCACTCTGGGAGGCTGAGGTGGGAGAATCCCTTGAGCGCAGGAATTTGAGACCAGCCAGAGCAAAAGCAAGACCCTATCTCTACTAAAAATAGAAAAATTAAGATCTTGTGTGGTGGCTCATGCCTGTAATACCAGGACCTCATGAGTCCAAGATGGGCAGATCAGCATGAGCTCACGAGTTCAAGACCAACCCAAGCCAGAGAGAGAAACCCCATCTCTAAAACTAGCTGGGCATTGTGGCAGGCACCTGTAGTCCCAGGTATTCAGGAGGCTGAAGCAAAAGAATTGCTTCAGCCCAAGAGTTAGAGATCGCTGTGAACTATGACACCAGGGCACGCTACTGAGAAGACAAAAGTGAGACTCTGTCTCAAAACAAAAAAATAAAAGTAAAGTAATAATAATAATAATGAAAAATTAGCTGGGCATTATGGTGGACACCTGTAGTCCCAGCTACTCAGGAGGCTGAGGCAGGAGGATTGCTTGAGACAGGAGTTTGAAATTGCTATGAGCTATGATGATGCCACAGTACTCTAGTTTGGGCAACAGAGTAAGACACTGTCAAGAGAGGAGAGGAGAGGAGAGGAGAGGATGGAGAGGGA
>CAUYON010019972.1:0-31171 GCA_963573935.1 Arctocebus calabarensis
TTTTGTTTTTTTTTTTTTGAGACAGAGCCTCAAGCTGTCACCCTGAATAGAGTGCCGTGGCCTCACAGCTCACAGCAACCTCCAATTCCTGGGCTCAAGCGAGTCTCTTGCCTCCGCTTCCCAAGTAGCTGGGACTACAGGCGCCCGCCACAACACCCGGCCATTTTTTGGTTGCAGCCGTCATTGTTGTATGGCAGGCAAGGGCTGGATTCGAACCTGCCAGCTCAGGTGTACGTGGCTGTTGAGCCACAGGCGCCGAGCCCATTGCAGACTTTTTTATGACTCCACATATATTTCCTTTATTTCCAACAGGATTTTAAATTAGTAAAAAAATTACTGATATGTTTTGCTGATTCTCATGAAATCCTACAAATAGCAAGATCTAAAAACTTGGAGGTAAAAATAATTGAATCAACGATATGGCAATCATGTCTTAGAGAGGCAGGCATGACTTAGAGTCTACAGCCTAATGCCCTTTCCAACACTGAATAATGAAGTGGAACAACTAATCATCTTGCAAAGTCAGGGTTCCATGGCAACCAAGCAACCATCCAAATCCTGGTTAAAGAGTTGTCCTCCAAGTTAAGGTATCAAACACCCCATTTTACATGTACATTTTAATAAACTGGGCTGGAAAATGAAAAAAACAAAGATGGCACAAACACTGCAGTGTGTAAGTTAGAAGTTACATTCCATTTGTTCACTTCAGATGAGCATCCTGATGGTTCCTAGACTTGGGACAGTGTTCTGGCCCTGCTATCAATATGTTAGTCTATGTGACATGAACCAATTGTGACCCACTACCATATTTATCCAAACATGCAGTGAGCACCCATATCCCAGCGGGTACTACTTAGGGCTCAGGAAGAAGTAGAAAGTGGGATCCTAATCAAATGGCATGACCTAGGAAAACTGGTAGGCAATGCCTCAAGTGGTCCAAGTGGGGGCAGTTAATTGGGGGAAGGTGGTCCAAAGAAAGTCACTAAGTCTTGAATTAGTAAAAATGAGCCTAAGTCTATGAAGAGGAATAGAGATGGGGGAATTGGTGGAGAAAAGCCAGGGAAGAAGCAGAGAGGTGGAGAACCAGCACATTTGGGAATGAGCAGCCCTGGTACAGACTTGAGTTGAAGGCTGAAAGGAAAGTGACACCAAGAGCTGAGACAAGAGACTGGAGTGGTCCACGGACCCTGGGCATGAAGACCAGGCTGAGGTAAACTGGAAAGGAAGGCCTTGGAAGAGGGGCCTCTGTGAGGTTTTGATTTAAGACATGTAGGCTGGAAGAGGACAATGCTGGATGACTCTTTGTAGTTCACAGTGGGGGAAGGAACACAGGGTGTGGCAGTCCCAAAGCACAGGTGGCTATGTGCTCAGAGCCAGGCTCAGGCCATTTCAGATGTGTAAACAGGTTCCAGGCACTTCTGAGATGGTCCAAGCCAGTCTTACATGTTCAGAAGGCAGGGAACCAATGCTCTGGGGTGTCCTTGGGCCATGAGGTCCCTGTTTAGGCAAGGGACACATGTCACCAGTATATGGTTGGGGCATTTGTTACAGGTTTGGATAAACCTGTAATGTCCAGAGCCAGATAGGAGCTGGGGACTTTAAGGAGTTGCAGGCAGACAGGCTGGCCCCTAATGACCCTCTCAAGTACCATCCTGCCAGTTCTGTGTCTATTTTTTGATGAATCTCTTCTACACAGGGGATAAGTCCAAGAGAACTCAACTTCATATAACACCTCCCAGCCTGTGTGGAACCAGAACCTGCTTAGAACCATATTACTCAAATTAAGTCCCATGAAACCCTCATCCTAGGATGCTCTAGAAAAAAAGATCCTATGATTAAATAGGTTTGAGAAACACTGTATATGCTATTCTCCCCGTCATTACAATGTACAGTGATGGCTCTGAAAAGCCCTTCAGAGAAGAAATTAACTTTGCTAACCCCCCGCCCCAAGTGACCATAAAACATTTCAGGGCCCTCTAAGCTCTGCAGGGGAAGCAGGTGACGGGGCTCTTGCCAGCCCCAGACTCCCTCTTGAGGGCAGGTCTCCAGCAACACCTCTTGCCACCAGCCCCGGGCACCTCCTAATGATCCAAAGAGGTGAGTTGCCTGGGGGTACAATGACCCAGGTTAACTACATGGTTTCCCCTACACTGGGGTGGTCTACTCTCAGCAATCCTAGATCATCTTGCAAAATCCTACTCGAGAAATACTTCTTTGAGATGCTTCTCTGATCCCCTAAAGAAAGAGATACCTGATTTCTAAGCTCTCTGAGCCTCAGTTTACTCAGTTTGAGAGCCTGCCTGCGTCTAATCCTCCTACCAGCTGTATCATTGTAAACAGCATCCTGGGTGATATTAATGTATGATTTTTTTTTCAAACAAAAGGTCTCATATATTTATTACTGAACCAGCTTATTAGTGAAGAGCACATAAACAAAGAGAAAACTCATTTTCCCAATGAAATATGGCCAACTGTCCAACTGATGACATTTTCAGCTTGATATGGTTGATAGTGACCTTGATACAGCATAAGTATGTGCCATCTCATGTACAATTCCTTATACACCCAGCTGGGTTCTTCTTCAATGGCTCCTCTTGAAGTTGCACCTGATTTTATTACCAGTTTTCATTTGAATCCACTGGGGAATGGAATGATTTTGTTTTTGTTTCTTGACCAGAATCTGCTTGATTGTCAAAGTCTTGTGAGAGGATATGGTAATAAATGGGATTAATCATACACACTGCAATGGCAGAGAAAGGGAGAGAAGGATAATATTTATTTTTGTGGACAGATCATCCCCCATGTAAGAGCTCCCTGAGGATAAGGACATAGTGAGAGCATGTGTGCAGGTGTGCCTGGAGGCAGCCTCCCAAGTCTCCTGGGGAGAACATCTTGCTGATGGGAAAGTCTTGAGATTCCAGATTCCCTACATTATCTTCACATGCCATGGCCAACTCAGTGCAGGCCAACTGCTTCATCTGGCAGCTGAGAGAATAAAGTGCAATGCTTCTGCTGCAAGAGGAAAAGCTGACTTCTGGGTTTATTCAGAAAGTGGTGCATGCATATACTGTATTTTATAGGGGATTTAAAGAATTTTCATTTTAGCAGTCTGCTGAGTGTCAGTCCTTGCAACTGATTCATGCTCGTGTGCCCCCTGGCCACCCTGGGCCCTTCCTGTATACAGCAGGCCCAGCATAAGCACGCAGCATAATTTAAGTATAAATGTTAAGCCTCTTGCCTCCATACCAACTCCCATCATTGCTACTACCATCACTAGGGAGGCCCAGGCCACCCTCTGGGGCAGGCTGGGACTCAAGTTTTCAGAAGTAGGCCCTGGTCCAGTAGAGAGCAACTTGGTGGCAGCTGCAAAGGGTCCCCAGATACTCACTTCTGCTGGTCCTTCATGGTCTCGATGATGCTCCTCAGCTCACGGACCTGTGTCCTTAGCTCTTCCACGGCTGCCTGGCTGCTGGCTGCAGGCTCCATCTTTGGTTTTCCTTCCGTGCTGAACAGAGATGGGGAATTGGCTCTGTGTCCAACTGTTCCCAAAGAAGATGACAGCGGGGAAGGTGCTGCCGAGGACAGAGAGGCTGGCCCACTGCTGCCTGCTGCCATGGTCCCTGGCTTAGGTGGCAGAGATGCTTTGTTGTCAGATACCTGTGACACGGAAAGGTGGGGAAGATTCAGGGCCCAGGATTTGTGTACTGTGCCTCCCTGTCCTGGTTAGTCAAGCCTTCTGTTGACTTCGCTGTCCCTACCTCGCTCTCCATACCCCACTCATGTATTCCTTCATGCAAGCCACCAAGGGCATACTTGGTGCAGGCAACCCCTATCCTCCACCCGCAAGTGTCACCTGTGTATTTTAAATCTGGCTATCTTTCTGGACAGATAGTTCCCACATGGTTTCATGTATCTGTAGAGATGCCCAGCTACTTGCCAGGCACCACAAACTCTGAAGTAAGTGAGACATTAAGGCATTTTCCTGGCCCTAAGGGAGCTCAGGACCCAGCAGGTGCAGACAGACAGACAGATTATCACATTGCAGATGACAGGGAAAACTTCACAGAGGGAAGTAAGCACAGAAAGCTCCAGAAAAATATGGAAGGGGCAAAGGACTGGGAGGGAGGGCTTAGGGAAGAAGGTGCTGACAGCCTTGTCTTGGAGGAGGACTAGGAAATGGCCAGAGGAAACGATGTATGGTTGGAGAAAGAAGTTGTAGGAGGAGGGAATGCACCAGAAAAGGCCTAGAGACAAGAGAGCAAAACACATGGGTGGAAGCATGGCTAGAATGTCAAAGGGGGCAGGAGAGAGCAAGGAGGGGAGGTGGAAGGGGCTGGGTAAAGGGTGAGACAGACGATGTCCAAATGTCCAATGCTAAGAAACACTCGGGCTGCAGAAGGGCCTAAGGGTTGGCAGGCCTGGAGTAGAGACAACTGTTCAGAGACTCCTATACAATGAAAGTTAAAAGTGGTCAGGGTTTGACCTAAGCAGTGATAAAGAGGAGAGAGAGACAAGACAGCTTTAAGAGATGCAGCAAAGGCAGGTATATCCAAAAGAGAATGCCAGACATTGTTCCTGGTACTGGGGTTGGGTGTGGGTGAGATAGATGTATCCCCTGCCCTTGTGGGATAGACACCCTGTGACCAGGGGAATGTGGTACTGGACAGGAGGAGGAAGAAGGACAGATCAAGGGTAGAGAGGGAAGAACCAGGTATCAAGGTTGTACTTTTCACAGAAGAAGAGGAGGTTGAAGGACCAGGTGATGATTTTGGCTTTGGAGACACTGAATGTTAGGAGCCCAAGGGACAGCCAAGGGGACACACCTAGTGGGCATAGCCAGAGACGCAAAGAGTGAGCTGACCCAGAGGAAGTGGAAGCCATAGAGGTGAATAAGACAGGATTAGAAAAGAAGTATCCCAATGACGGCAGCTAGATAACTCCTAAATGGAAGAGGTGGAGAGAGAAGGTAGAGAGAGCCCTTGGCGACTGAGAAAGGGGGCAGGAGGACAAAGCAAGACCAGACGAGAACCTGGGTTATAGTAGTCCCCTGGAGGGTTGAATAAGTGGGTGAAGGGTGCTGAGAGGAAAACTAGAGGGAGCTCATTTGGTGGAACAAGGGAGACAGAAACATGATGGCAGCAGATCAGCGCCTGGATGGGAGGTGAGGGGTATGGCCTGCAAGTTTAGGACTCTTTCTAGAAATCTGGCTGAGGCAGGAAGATGGGGGACAGAAAGTACTCGTGCAGAAGCTTCAGGAGGAGACAAAGATCTAGAAAGGTTATAATTTGCTTTCTAAGATAGGGGAGAACGTGAGCTGGCACTGACAGAAAGAGTCAGTGGAAGGTCAGGCTGAAGATGGAGGAGACAGGCGGCAGTGAAGCCCGATGGAGAAGTGTCCTGAGAAGGCCAGGAGGGTGCAAGGAGCAGATGCCAGCCAGGTGCTTATAGGCAGGTGGGGAGAACAGATAGTAGCAGGACAGGATGTTGGGGGATGAGCGTCAGGGAAGAAATTGAGGCTGGTAGAAGAGCTTGGCAACATGGCCATGGGACTCTCCCCAGCAGCAGGCGCCTACCCAGCCACCATAGGGTAGGAGCCAAGAAGGGGCTGGGCTGGCAGGGCAAGGAGGCAGAGTCTGGATTCAGGCCGTGCTAGAGTGAGAGAATGTGTAGAGCGAGCCAAAAGCAGATGGGCCATCATTCCCAGCCTCTCTGCTCTCCTTTTCTCTGCCAAATTACCATTGAGGAAAAGCACTCTCTGCTGCCAGGGATAGCAACCCACCAACCTGAGCTTTATTGTTCATAGGAGTTAGAGTAAGAGAGAAGAGGAATCGGCATGTATGGAGCTCTGATCGCAGGCTGGACATTGGGCAGCCAACTTAAATGAGGGCTAGCTGGCAAAAACGTTTTACCAAGCAGGGAACTGAGGCTGAGGAGGTTGAATAATTCCCAAAGTCTCACAGCTAATGACAGTCAGGACTGGGAGTTTGTTTCCTCATCATTAGCTGCGTCCCTCAAGCCCAGCACTGTGACTGTGGCTGCCTGAGTCTGAAGAGTCACACCCTCTGTCTTCCTTTTCTCTGCTTATTTCCTATTTCTGGTCTCACACCTTTTCTCATTTCCATTCTATATCCTTATGTACCTTCCATGACCCACTAATGCCCTTACACAGATTGACTTTCAGACACTTCTTGAACAAATGCTTCTCTTGGCATTTCCTGACTATCTCTCCCTACTCATTTTTGCTAATAAGTACTTTTTAAAGCCCTCACAGAGTATAAGCCACCACACTCCCTGATCAAATTAGTTCAAGTGGAGTTTCTAGAAGCAATGATGAACATAACATGACAACTCAAGGAAAGTGAAATAGACTAATAGGATAGAACTGTGCAAACCAGAATTGTGAAAAGCCACTGTCGACCAGTAGATGTCACTGTAGAGACACCCCAGAGATGTCAGAGAATGAAATGATAGTAACTTGATGGTCATCAGGAAAAAAAAGTCCAAACCCCATTTCTGCAAATGGAATCCTTTCATAAAGGAGAAATGCTTTGGTTTCGTGGATAATTATTATTGATGTGTTTTATAGGATCATATTTTGCCTACTGCACCAGATTTTTAAAGAAGATCTATACATATAAATGCTTAAATCTAAGAGAAGGAAAATCTTACGTAACCTTTGATTTGGAGCTAATTCCTGCTTCAAATTACTATATTTTTCTGCTTTTAGACAGAAAGAATTTGCTAATGTTAAGAGAAAATAATTCCAATTGACTGAGTTTACTTAGTACAAAAAAGTGGAATTTTAAAATCTTGATTTGTATTCACAGAACTTCTATAGGGCACTCTTTGAAAGTTACCTGCAGCAGCTAGATAATAGCTTCTTTGTTTCTCACAAACCAATGACATTCCCTAAACATGCAATGAAGTTAAAATGTTTTTAGACTAAAAATTTATTTTAGAATCTGAATCCAAATCAGCTTTTCTTTAAGAGACCACGTTTGTTATATTTATTGTCTTCTAACTCTACTATGTGACCAGCTTTGAACATAAAAACAAAATCTATGGGAAAAGGATATAGTATCTAATATATTTAATGTTTTATCTCTAGACACTCCAAGGCTTTTGAAGTTTTTTTGGTTGTGGTAGTAGTGGTGCTGTGCCAGGGCATTTGTGGACACGTGTGCGATGGTGTGAAAAGGAGATCAAATTACAAGAGAAAACATGGGAAATAAACAACTGAACTTGCATCTCAGGGATTCTGCCCAGTTCTGGACACTTTGCAACCTGCCTCAGGGAATTTGATGTCTAAAGTAATCACTCTCACTGAAAAATGACAAACACCTGCATAATCTGTTTATCCTTATTTGGTTTGTAACCCATCATTAGCGCACACAATGGCAGGAAGGCCCTCGCCATGACTGGTCACTCACTTGGGATATGGTAACAGTCTTTGACGTTTTCTTTGATGCATCCACTCCTCTGTGTGCAAGTGAGATATGTTCCTCCTTATCTTCTTCGGGACTTGGGGAGTCGAAGATATCAGGGCTTGAAAGGGAGGACTGGATAAAGCCAAAAGAAAATGCTTTTGTCAGAATTATACCTTAGCTGACATAGCTTTCATTAATATGATGCTAGATGCTTTCCAAACTTGACACTTCTGTTTTGTCCCCTTATAACTCCGTGAGGCAAAAAATATGCTATTATCTGTGTACTAGAGACAGTCACACAGCTGGTTAGTGGCAGAACTGTGACTAAGAAGCAAGGTTTCCTGCACTAGGGATCTTTCCACTGATACCCATCAATCACTTCATCCTTGCAAGTATCCCTGATCCATCCATTCCTGCTTCCTCTCCTCCTTCTCTAAACATTTGTTACCATGTGCCAAGTACTGGGCATGGTACTACAGACTTAGTCGTGACATCCCACAGATGGTCCCTGCCCTTACAGGGCTGAGTCCATTGGACAAGAGCACATAGGTCAATAAATAGGAAGCTGCTTCTAATTTGTCTGTCCTCCATTCCTTCTTCTTCCTTTCCTTGACCCTTTTCCAAGAGCATTAAATCTGCTGCATGCTGAGTGTTCTAAAGGACTTGTCTGAGAGGATCATTTCCAGGGGAAGGGATCACCAGGCCTATGATCCAACAATCAGCCTTTCAGCAGCCTGAGAGCACAGCCCTGCCCACCAGCAATATAAGCTCATACACGTATCTCTTTTGGTACCTGCTGTTAAATCTCTGCTCTCATTACTGTTGATAGTCAATGTATCCATTCTGGAGTATGGAATTTGCCAAAGTATACTTAGAGAATGGCAGTATATTTTGGTAAAACACAGGGACAAAACCCCTGGCCTTTCTGTCTCACTGTGAAGATCAAAAAGCTAAATAAATGGGGACTGATTCAGTGCAATTCACTTGGTCATAAGTGTTTTCCTAGAATTTCTCTATTTTAGAATTAAGCAAAGGAAAATAAGAATTTTCATCACAAGGAATTCTTTTCAATGAAGAATCTTTAAGAGATATTTTTGGGTGAGCCTATATACAGCCTCATCTTTATGCCTTTTATCCCAATAGTAGAAAAACAGTCCTATTTGGAATCAAAATTTGGCGTCATTATAGAAAAATTATGCCCACAAATAGTTTGGTTTTTTTTTCTGTTTATATACCAAAGTTGAAACCCAATACATTTTAGGGAATTTGAGCAAAATTTTCAATTAAAGAAGTCCTATTTGTTAATCTTCACTTAATCTGAAAATACAATTACCTAGTATAACACTCCACTACTACCATGCTTTCTTGTTAATCTAGGCTTAACTGCTTAACCACCACGCAATGACTGCATCCTTTCATTTTGAGATTTTATTCAAAAATCCAGTTTCCTCCTATATAACGTATGGTTCATGAGCTGCCAGTCAAAGCTTGATCTTTGAATCCTATAAACAGAAATAGTTTCAACTAAGGTGAGAAGCTCCTGGCTGGGGAATCATGACTGGCGAATTTCCTCCTTCATTTCCCCCAGTAGCCTTTTAGGAATATGCCCATATCCACTAATTCCATTTCACTATGGAAAACTCACAGGTGCTAGTTGGAAGAAGAGTAAATAGGAATTCAATGTACACGTCCAAATGTGGATGGATGGGAATGAAGTGAAGAGAGGATAAACTTAGACTGCTTTAAAGCACAAATGTATCATATTGTTTAACACCTGAAAATAAAATCACTCCATATAAAATGCCATGCTTTGAGTCACTGTGCCATAAGCTTCCTGCAGACCATATACTTCTCATCCCAAGTTGTATTTTTGGTATGTGGCACAGTGCAGAGCCCACAGGGGATAGATGTTTATAAGTATTTTTTTTTGAAAGAACAACTGTGTAGTCTAAAGGCAGGCTAAAGATGAGTTGTTCTTACCTGGTCCCCCAAATAAACACAAACTCCCAGACATGGGATGCATGGACCAAGAATAGGGTGGGAGATAGTAATTTGAACCTTTCTGTATATAAGTCTGGAAGTCACAAGGTTCTCTAGGCCTTGGAAAGTTGGGAAGAATTTGGAAGGTTGGAAGGAAAACAAACATGATGAAGGATTTATAGAGAAGATATAAGAGGTAGGATTGAAAATGGAAATATAGAGATATTAAGAAGCAACTAAATAGGAGGCAGGTATGGGATTGTTGGGGTGAGGTGTGGAGAGGTGAGAGGGAGATGGGAAGGCAAGCAGTACTTACACAGAATTCCACAGAAGAATGAAAAAGTAAGCCACATTTTAAGGTCTTTCTCTTCCAAACTTGTCAATACAAAGTTAGGTTTGTTTCATACAAACAGGAAAAATAGGATGCCTCACACCATATTTCTAGATTCAGTAAACATGAGAAAAGAGGTTCAGAGAAGTGGCCTTCTTTTTCTTCTGAATGACAACACCTTAGGTGGGATCAGTGATGACATAAAAATAGAAAGTGTCCTGGCAAATCTGCAAAAGGTTAATTCTTTCGTGCATGTGGGTGGTAGCTACAAGGACTTAGATCTGTCAGGACAAGACACTGTGTTATACAGAGATAGATCAATTGCTAGGTCAATCAATATATAGATCAATCTTTCCTTAGATAGGTCTTTCTCTCACACATACACACTACGGTGAAAGGTAAACTTAACCTTTGTGCAAGAGATGTTTGCAACATGTGGCAAAAGCAAAGCATGCATTTCCCCTTGATCCACTTTTAGAAAATTTTTACCCAGGTGAATAATTGTGAAGCAGAATCAAGGTCTTCCTTCTTTCCTTTTTTTTTTTTTTTTGAGATAAAGTCTGCCACGTGGGTAGAGTGCCATGGTATCACCACAACAGACAGCAACCTTAGTCTCTTAGGCTCAAGTGATCCTCTTGCCTCAGCTTCTTGAGTAGCTGGGACTATAGGTGCCCGCCACAACGCCCACCTACTTTTTCTATTTTTCGTAGAGATGGGGTCTCGCTCTTGCTCAGAGCTGGACTTGAACTTGTGAACTCAAGTAATCTACCTCCCTTGGCCTTTCAGAGTGCTAAGAGTATAGGCATGAGCCATCCTACTTAGCCAGCATCAAGGTTTTTCCACAGTGACACTGACCTAAGTATTGTTTATAATGAAGAACTAGAAGCAACATAAATGTCCAGTGATAGATAGGGTTAGGGTTAGGGTTTATGGTTTAGGATTAGGGCTATCCTGGCTAAATCCTTACAGGTTAGAACAATAGGCAGCCACTAAATGTGATTGAGAGAAGAATATGTAACGAGTGGGGAGAAAGGTACATAATCTAAGGGGGAAAGCTGGTTCCACAGCAATATGTACTATGTAATCCCATTTGTGAAGAAATAATTTTATATATACAAATAGATTTTTTTTTTAAGCTAAGGATGTATATATACCAAGAGATTAACAGTTCTTTGCTTCAGTGAGCAGGATGACAAGTAACTTACTTCTTTATGGATTATATTGTTCATATTTGGTACAACAAACATATAATAGGTTTATAGTTAAGAAATTAATCAAAATAACCCAAACAAAAAATTTCCACGAGTTGTCCTAAAAACAATCTCCTGTAGGTCTGAATGGTGTCGTGTATAGGGGCACAGACAATAGGGCCTTGAGAAATGAAGGTGCAGCCACTGCCTAGGCCATACAGAAGCAGATCTTAATAAAGTTTTACTTATAGACCAAACCTTACTCTCCCATTTCCCACCATAAAATGTGATTTTTTTTCTCTTACCAATCTCATTTTAGGTTTAAATAAGAATCAGTCTGGAAAGAGATAAAAGAGAAGGTAGGAATAGGGAGCGCCCACCTTGCTGGCAGAAACACAATGAGCCAATAGAAAGAAAATACCGATCCATTTAAAAGGACTCTGTAGTCACTTTTGGTTGGCAGTGCATGTCATGGCTTCCCTCTTCCAGGGTGTCCTCAAAGCAGCCACTTGCAGAAGAGTTCTTCGTTAGCGCCTCTAATGGGTCCTGCTTTTCACTATAGAGAAGTGAGGGGACACTTACAGATGTGAGAGACTGGGATGGAGGCCGCCTGCCGGTAGCTTTTGGTCTGCTTGTTGTCGGGTGACTGAGTTTCTCAGTAGATGATACCACGGAGTCAAAACCTTCTAGGTCTAAAACAAAAGTAAATAGTTTTAAAAGCAAAAATAGGAGTGAGAAAAGGTTCTTATGATGTGTCACAAGCACTTCTTCTCCTGCATAATCATCCTTCCCATCTGGATTACACTGCATCTTTTAGAAAGGCCATGTACATCTTTGGTCATTCAGTAAACATGATTCAAAGTGAATGAAATAATTATTTCCTTCTCACTATAACAACTTAGCATGGAGGAGAAACATGATTTTCCTTTTTCCCTTCTACAGCTATATCTACTACTCTCGAAAAGGTAATATTCCTTATTTAGAAAGGAATAAAGGAAAAATCCTCTTTCCTCCATGAATCCAAGTCTACTTTAGTGGACAAAACATTTTTGTAGTCTTGACTCAAAAGATAATTATCATGAAGTACAACAACCACAGGCACATGAACACTGGTCCTGGATTCCGAAAGACAAGAACCAAAGGCAGGCTGCTTCTCTGGTTGTGTCACACTAGTCTGGCCATCAGTTTTTGCCCAGACATTAGACTGAAAACTCTACAGGGAAGAAGACCAGGCTTCTCCTTCTCTAAACAACTCACAGAGCCCAGCCCCATTTGGTATCACTCAAAGGAGACGTTATCTTCTTCAGTCACCAGTCTGTCTCTTCATTCACCCTGCTGTTATTGAGCAACTACTCCACATGGAACACTAGATACCAGCAACTACTCTACTCTACTCTAGTGCCACATGGAGCTCTATATACTGAAACTACACCAGCACACACACAGCAGAAACAAGCCCTGCCCTCAGATAGCTCACCCCAGTGAAGACGCTCAGACAAATGTAGACTCATTCAGTCACATCGTCATTGCACCTGGCATGGGTCCACAGGAAAGCAGCTGCCTTTACTTTGCCACCCTCTTCAATAAATAATCAAGTGGTTACCCAGTCTATAGAGTTCTGAGGATTTACAAATCAAGTATGCATGTGTGTAATGCTCAAAGGGATGGCTGGCAGAAAGGGGCCAAGCCAGAATGCCATTATTGCTTGTGATTGGGGCAAGACCATTTCTTTTTGACAAGCAGTCTATGTTTCAAATGCCATGTAGGCACCACCTTCCCAAAGCATTCCCTGCTCTGCCTTCTAATGAATCCTCAGTTCTGTTTCAGGAGCCTTTTCCCTGGGCTAAGCTATATTCAGTCTAAGCCAGGGAGAGAAATCTTGCTCCTCTTTGCCTGTGACTGGTCTACAGGCAGCTGTGCAGTTCAATTTGAGTCACTGAGAAATAAAGGGAAGTCTACTGAGAGCCTGTGGGGAAAGACATTGCTTCTCTGGCTAGAGAGGCAAGTGAGAGAAGGTCTTTTGTGATGCTGTACCGCTTCCTTCCTTCTTGGGATGCTATTGCATAAGGACGGGATATCTTGGACTATGGTAGCCATATAATGAACACGAGGGGAGGCATGGCCAATACTCTCAGAGATCTTGAGGGTGACAGAGCAGAAGAAATGGAAACAACTTGGGTGACTGACAACCCTGATAAGCCGCCCACTAACCCTGGAATGATCTATTGCCCAGCTCTCTTACATGAAATTTAAAAGGTCTTGTTATTTCAGTCAGTTTAAATCATATATTCTTTATTTACAGCTGAAAACATCCTAGCTGCCATGACTGCAAATATGTTGGCCCAGGCCAGAGAAGGTAAAAATAAAGTTATGTGTGCTTTCCTCCCCTATTTTTTTTTTATTAAATCATAGCTGTGTACATTAATGCAATCATGGGGTACAATGTGCTAGTTTTATATACAATTTAAAATGTTTTCATCAAACTGGTTAACATAGCCTTCACAGAATTTTCTTATTGTGCTAAGACATTTATATTCTACACCTAGTAAATTTCACATGTACCCTTGTAAGATGTACCGTAGGTATGGTCCCACCAATTACACTTCCTCCACCCATCCTCCTCCCTCCCCACCCCTCACTCTCCCCTTCCTCTTCAACTGTAATTAGGTTATACCTTGCATAAGAAAGCTATAAATTGGTTTCATAGTAAGACTGAGTACATTGGATACTTTTTCTTCCATTCTTGAGATACTTTGCTAAAAAGAATATGTTCAAGCTCCATCCATGTAAACATGTAAGAGGTAAAGTCTCCATCTTTCTTTAAGGCTGCATAATATTCCATGCTGTACATATACCACAATTTATTGATCCATTCATGGGTTGATGGGCACTTGGGCTTCTTCCATGACTTGGCAATTATGAATTGGGCTGCAATAAACATTCTAGTACATATATCTTTGTTATAATGTGATTTTTGGTCTTCTGGATATATACCTAGTACAGGAATTGTAGGATCGAATGTCAGGTCTATTTTTAGGTCCCTAAGTGTTCTCCAAACATCTTTCCAAAAGGAACATATTAGTTTGCTTTCCCACCAGCAATGTAGAAGTGTTCCCTTTTCTCCACACCCATGCCAACATCTCTGGTTTGGGGATTTTGTGATGTGGGCTAATCTTACTGGAGTTAGATGATATCTCAAAGTAGTTTTGATTTGCATTTCTCTGATGATTGATGATGAGCATTTTTTCATGTGTCTGTAGGCTGTGCACCTGTCTTCTTCAGAGAAGTTTCTCTTCAAGTCCCTTGGCTACCCTGAGATAGGATCACTTGTTCTTTTCTTGCTAATATGTTTGAGTTCTCTGTGGATTCTGGTTATTAAACCTTTGTTGGAGACATAACCTGCAAATGTCTTCTCCCATTCTGAGGGCTGTCTACTTGCTTTACTTACTGTGTTCTTGGCTGTGCAGAAACTTTTTAGTTTGATCAGGTCCCAAGAGTGTATTTTTGATGTTGCTTCAATTGCAGGGGGGGTCCTCCTCATAAAATATTCACGCAAGCCGATTTCTCCAAGAGTTTTCCCTGCACTTTCTTCTAGTTATTTTTACAATTTCATGTCTTAAGTTTAAATCTTTAATCCAGTGAGAGTCTACCTTAGTTAACTGTGGGTCCAGTTTCAGTCTTCTACAGGTCACCAGCCAGTTTACCCAGTACCATTTGTTAAATAGGGAATTTTTTCCCCCACAATGTTTTTAATTGGCTTGTCAAAGATCAAATAATGGTAAGTAGCTGGGTTCATCTCTTGCTTCTCTATTCTGTTCCATACATCTACCTGTTTTTGTGCCAGTACCATGCTGTTTTGATCACTATCGATTTATAGTATAGTCTGAGGTCTAGTGACGTAATTTCTCCCGCTTTGTTTTTATTCCTGAGTAATGTCTTGGCTATGCAAGGTTTTTTCTGATTCCATATAAAATGAAGTATTATTTTTTTGAGATCTTTAAAGTATGACAGTGGAGCTTTAATAGGGATTGCATTAAAACTTTATATTGCTTTGGGTAGTATGGACATTTTAACAATGTTGATTCTTCCCAGCCATGAGCATGGTATGTTTTTCCATTTGTTAACATCTTCAGCTATTTCTTTTCTTAGAGTTTCATAGTTCTTTTTATAGAGCTCTTTCACGTCCTTTGTTAGGGAAACTCCCAAATATTTCATCTTCTTTGGCACTACTGTGAAAGAAATAGAGTCCTTGACTGTTTTTTCTTCTTGACTATTGTTGGTATATATATAAAGGCTACCGATTTATGAGTGTTGATTTTGTAACCTGAGACATTGCTGTATTCCTTGATCACTTCTAAGAGTTTTGTAGTAGAATCTCTGGTGTTTTCCAGATATACAGTCATGTCATCTGCAAAGAGTGAAAGATTGATCTCTTCTGAACCTATATGGATACCCTTGATCACCTTTTCTTCTCTAATTGCAATGGTTAAGACTTCCATGACAATGTTAAAAAGCAATGAGACAATGGGCAACCGTGCCTGGTTCCTAATCTGAGTGGAAATGATTTCAATTTAAATCCATTCAATACAATATTGGCTGTGGGTTTGCTGTAGATGGCCTCTATCAGTTTAAGGAATGTCCCTTATATACCCATTTTCTTAAGTGTTCTCATCATGAAGGGATGCTGGATATTATCAAAAGCTTTTTCTGCATCAATTGAGAGAATCATATGGTCTTTGTTTTTTAATTTGTTTATGTGATGAATTATATTTACAGATTTACGTATATTGAACCAGCCTTGAGACCCTGGGATAAAACCCACTTGGTCATGGTGTATAATTTGTTTGATGTATTATTTATTGTATTCTGTTTGTTAAGATCTTGTTGAATATTTTTGCATCAATATTCATTAGTGATATTGGTCTATAATTTTCTTTTCTTGTTGGGTCTTTTCCTGGTTTGGGGATTAAGGTGATGTTTGCTTCATTGAATGTGTTGGGTAGTATTCCTTCTTTTTCTACATTTTGGAAAAGGTTGAGTAATATAGATACTAGTTCTTCTTTAAAGGTTTGATTGAATTCTGATGTGAAGCCATCTGGTGTCGGGCTTTTCTTTTTAGGGAAATTTTGTATATTTGATGCTATTTCAGAACTTGATATAGGCCTATTCAAAATTTCCACTTCATTCTGGCTAAGTCTAGGAAGGTGGCATGCTTCCAAGTACTGGTCAATTTCCTTCAGATTTTCATATTTCTGAGAATAAAGTTTCTTGTAATATTCATGGAGGATTTTTTGAATTTCTGAGGAGTCTGTTGTTATTTCATCATTACCATTTCTGATTGATGAAACTGGAGATTTTACTATTTTTTTCTTGGTTAAGTTAGTCAAAGGTTTATCTATTTTATTGACCTTTTCAAAAAACAACTTTTTGATTTATTGATCTGTTGTATAATCCTTTTGTTTTCAATTTCATTTAATTCTGCTCTGATTCTGGTTATTTCTTTTCTTCTGCTAGGTTTAGGATTGGAATGCTCTTTCTTTTCCAGTTGCTTGAGATGTCCCATTAAGTTGTTAACTTCCTCCATATTGTATTTCGCGGATCTTTGAGGGCTGCAATTTCTTGTCTCAATGTGTCAAAATTTTTGGTGATTTTGTCTTTGAATTCATTGAATTCTTGAGACAATTTTTGAATTGCTCCTTGAATTTCTAATTCCAACTTTACTTCCATTCTATCAATCTTATTTGCAATCCAAACTCTGAATTTGATTTTTGACATCACAACCATTTGTCTATAAAGGAGATCTTCAGTTGTATCCTCCATATTGTTCCTTGGGTGAGTTGATCGACTCTGGTTATTCATGTTACTGAAGTTTTTCCGCTGATTCCGCCCCATGATTATTTTACACTGTTTGACTAGATGAGCAGATTAGGTGAAGTTGGGTTGGGGGCTCCTGGAGTAGTGATTAACCATTCCTTTACCCAAGAGCTGTGACTGGTGTCTGTACCTTTTCCCCTAGAGCTTTGCAAAGGACCCGTACAGTGCTACGGCTTGAGACACTGGGGATTTACTTGGTGTGGTGGGACTAAGTGGCTCTGTCTTGTTTTCAGCTGGTCTCTGTCTTACCCTAGTGAATTAGTTACTCTGGGTTGAAGTCTTAGCTGTGGAGAAATACCAGCAATTAAGTCACACCCCCCCACCATGGACAATAACTGGAAAAGGAAAATCAAACCTTCCCATAACCACACACCCAGGGGTACCACTTTGGATAGTCCTCGGGTGATTGATCCACTCTGGGAGTTCTGAATCAATTGTCCCAGATAGCACCCAGTCTCAAGTGAGGGAGTTCAAAAGGTCTCTGGCAACTAGATAGCAGGGGTCTGCCGGCAGCTCGAGTATGACTCGTTCTGGTGCTCTGTGGAGTCAGAAGGACCCCCGCCCCCCAGCAAATGAATTAGTCTGAGAAGGTTGATGTCTCCTTCCCCACCTTGTACCTCTATCACACTGAGTCACTGGTAACCCTGCAGGGCTATGACCCAGTTCCCTCCAATGAGCAGATGCTCCAGGGGTTTGAGCCTGCCTGAGTCACAGAGAGATCTTATGTCTCCCTGGCCAGGCCTCTGCACTCTGCCACCATCTGGCAGGGGAAGCTGAGGCCTGACAACCTCGGGTGATTAATGGAAGCTGGGGCAGTTCACTCAGTTCCAGCCCTGCCTGATTGATGTTGCTGACATTTATATTTGCACAAAATTTGTGATTCTGTCCTGGCTATATTCCCCTGCAGACCAGGCACTGTTTGAGTTCAAAGAAACTGCAACTCAGCCCCGGTCTGTGCCGCTGTCCAGAGCCAGTGTTTCTGTTTCTTCTGCAGTCTGTGTTGGGGCGGGTACAGCTCACACTTGGCTCAGAGTTCCAGCCTTGGCCTGGCTTCCTTTGTCTCAGCTATGATCCCCTGAGGGCTGGGTGTTTCTTAGGCTAACTAAAGCAGTCCTCTAGCTCAGCTCCACCCTGGGAGTATGCCATCTCTGCACATACATCTTCAATTTTCTGTTTCACCTCGCTCTGCCCAGGCTGGTACTGCCTCAGGCATACCCTTTGCTCATGGGGTCTGCATTACTGTCCCAGATCTATTCCGCCAGTGTCTACCACTGGAGAAGATGTCCGGCTTTCTCTGGTTGCCCAGACAGATAGGGAGTGTCCTTCCAAAATATCCCCAGTGGTATGAGCCCTATTGTTCCCATGGCTGCTGCTGCTGCTCTGTGCTTGGGGGGGGTGGGGGCGCACCGCCTTTCCCTTTCTTGTATGGTTCCTTCAGTCCACCGTTTTCTTCTTACCCCTGTGCTGCAGGATCAGCACAAACCTGCAACAGCCTACGCTCTGTCCACAGCTCTCAAGAAAATGCCCAAGAATCTGGACTCCATGGGGGTCAGGCTTCCAGACCTCAGGGTGAGACTGGAGGGGAGTGCTGGGAGTTTAGAATTGCAGGTAGAAAATATATACAGTTTTATACAGCTTTATGCCTGGCAGGAGAGTGCCATGGCACCCTAGTAGGGGAAGGAGGTCTATTTTTTAGAGGATCTTTCCTGTGGGATAAAATGGGAGGACGTTTGAACTCTACTCGCTTAATTGTAGAAAGTATACTGGGACCTGTTCTCATAGGGGAAGGGACTCCCATCTGCTTGGCGATGGATTTTGTACTTTTTATTTGTATCCTTGGAGTCACAGCTCGCCTCAGCAGGGTTGATGTGCATTCTTCAACCTTCTCTCTTGGCTCAGCTCCAAACCATCAGCTTACTTGCTAAACTTCTGTCCTTTAACTCTCCTTCTGGATGGGAGCCTCTGTGGAAAGCTGGCTTCAGTTGGCCATCTTGCCTCCCTTCCTCCCCTATTTTTGGGAGAACTCTTTTGCTGATGATTTTAGGTGGTTGGCTGTGTGATAGCTTTGTTCTATTAATGAACAGGCAGGTGAAAGCTACTTCCTTTAGTAGAATATGCAAAATCAAGCACAAGTCACTGACCAGGAGAAGCCATTAAATTATACCTAGAATTATATTGAGTGACATTATCCTAGCACCTGGTGAATGGATAAATTACTCAATTAACTCCTTATCAGGAAAAGGCGATAACCAAAGGTTAATCATCTGTAGAGAAGGCACAAAGGAAAGCTGTCAGTGGTGCACTGAGGCCAAGGGGAAACCCATCAGCATTCAGCACCTGGGTGCAGCTCATAATGGGTCTCAGAGCTCCAGCCAGCTCAGTGGGGTGCCAGGAGGACCCTTGGCCAGGGGAGGATAAAGATCTCCACTGCTGGGATGTGCTTCTCTAGTGCTGGCTCACTGGGCTGACAACTGCTCTCATCAGCCTTCCCTTTAAGAGAACCTGATTTTCCTAAAAGGTTCCCTATCAGTCTCTACCCCAGGACTTGCCTCCACCTAGGATTCTATGTCGTCTAAAAGGAAATCCCTTTGAACTGCTGCAACAAGCCAACAGCTGACATTAACATCCTCCCAATGAATCTTTTTAAATGACTTTTACTCTAATTACAAAAGTAATATATGATCAGTGTCTAATTTTCTTTAAAAAACACATGAAATTATAGCAATAAAAGAAAGTCAACTATAACCTTACCATATCAAGATAACCACTGTTAATATTTTGGTATATTTTCCTTTGTGCTTTCCTCTATAAATAGATAGGCTAGCTCAGACTATATGTAATATTGCATTTTGTTGGTTTCACTTCCCCTTATGTGCCATGTCTCTAAAAATTCTTTATAAATATTTTAATTGTTGTATAATCTATTGCAATGCAAATCATGATTTAGTCAATACCCTATTTGTTGGATAGTTTCCTATTATTAGAAAAGTACTGGGCACATATCCTTGCATGTGCTCCACTTGCAATGAGTTTAGCAGGTTATCCACAGAGATTCCCTACTGCTCTGGAAGAAAGGGCTAAGGCCCAGGACAACGATGTTTGCTGGGGGGGGGGGCTCAATGTGGCACAGAAGCCAAGCATGCAGCCAGGCGAGGTAGTGGAAGGGAGGGGCCACAGAGGATTCCAACAAACAGGCTGCTGCCAAGGACCTGAATTGGGACCTACTGGGTGCAGAGCTGGACAGCCTATATCATTGCTCTGGCCAGGAAATTAAAACGAGTTCTGGAGGCAAAACCTGAGTGGGGTGAAATGACTAAAGACCAATTAAAGGCTAATTATCTCTGGTTCTCCACCTTGGCTGCACAGTGGAATCACTTGGATGATGACAATAAAAAACACCTCATCCCTGGACCCCACCCCAGGGAGTGGCTCCACAAGTCTAGGGTGCAGCAGCCACAGTAGGTGTCAACCTCCCTCCATGATATTAACACAGTGATGTGTGAAAAGCACTGCTCTAGCAGAGGCTGGGGGCTGAGGGAGGGAGAAATGAGTGCAGATCTGAGCAAGCAGAGGCATGGAGAAGCCACCAGCGAAAGACAGAGTGTCCCAGGACCCAGTGAGTGGAGAGCCACCCGGTGAGCTGTGTGGAGTAAGCACACAGCATGGTGGGTCCTCTGATGTGGGGCTGCAGAGTGCTGGCCTAATTCGGAGGGTGCTGAAGCATTTATGAAAGTGACAGTCAAAGGCATGGATAATTGGTGACAGGACAGACACACTGTAGCTGGAGTGAGGAAGACGACAGAGAAGTGACCCAGCACACAGAGTGGGATGGGAGAGGAGTGCAGGGATCAAGAGGAAGGACTAGGATGGTCTCAGGCCCACCTCGGGATGGACTTGGCAAGTTCACTTATGTGCAGGGGTGGACAAGTTCACACTAGGAAACTTCTGCTGGGACACCAAGGAGTACTCCATCTTTGCCACCACCACAACCTCCTCACCCACTGAATTAATTAAATCTAGGGTTTGACAACATGTGAAGTTTGTGATGAAAACACTTTCAAATGACGCAGTTGTGGTGTCTGTTTCCTGCACTTAGGCTATGGGCCCTGGAAGGGCAGGAACTCATCTTTATGTTCTCAAAGTCTAGCATATTCCTGGGGTCAGTGAAAGAGCAAGCAGAAGAATGAACAAACGATCTCATTAGAAAACTTGTATTCCAGTAGTGCAGCTTATAGAGGTGGCTCCTAGCAGGACTGAGCTGGCAGCTTCTCTGCTATGGCCCCAGAGAAAGCTGACTGGCCCATTTCATTTTACTGGCTGAGGTTTGTACAAAAATGACGTCGAAGCCAAGCCATGCTTAGCAAGTGTCTCCAGGAAAGATGGCAGAGAAGACTGCCTTGTTTCTGTCACTCAAGAGTAAGAGGATAGCCTAAGCAAAAGTGTGGCCCCATTTCTACAAAAAAAAACAGAAAGAAAGAAAAATTAGCTGGGCGTTGTGGTGGGTGACGATAGTCCCAGCTACTCAGGAGGCTGAGGCAGGAGGATCCCCCAAGCCCAGCAGTTCAAGGTTACAGTAAGCTCTTATCACCCCACTGCATTCCAGTCTGCATGAGAGAGTGAGACTATCTTAAAAAAAAAAAAAAAAAAAAAAAAGGAGGATCATAGTCTCTCGGGGGAGCCACTCTTCACCTCTTAATGCATGTTTCTGCTGAGTTTAACTTTCTGTAGTTTTAGTTTGTAAAGAGCACCTTTTGGAAACAGTAACCAAACCAAACCAAACTGCTATAAGGAAAATGATTCACCAAGTATGAAGTCACTTGCTGAAAAGGGAACTTTAGGTTACCATGGTGTGTTTCCACAGACTGAACTGCAACAGATTTCTGCTTTTCAACAGTGAAGGGGAGGAACTCTTTGCTCCTGTCACATGACTTCTCAGTGGCACCAAGCATGCTCCTCATGACTGTGGCCATGGTAGTTGTGATTAAAGCAGGATTTTTATGACTAACCCCTCGTGGTGCAAAGAAAATGTCCCAATTTTCATGGTGGTTTTGAAAACGAATCAAGCTGAAATTTGATATGGAGCTTTCTCGGCCTGGCTGGGAAATTTTCTTCTTAATTGAGAAAGGTTTTGGTGTCCATAAGGCAGTCCCAAACTACTGAACTAGAAAATGCTAGAGTATTTTTAACAAGTTAGTTTCATAAAGCTGAGAAGCTCTTGGCTTTTGGGATAGCTGGATGAGAAACCCTCTGTAGACACAGGGGGATAATTCATGTTGGACAGAACAGAGTCAGCTTGGAAGGGCCTTTGACTCTTCATGGCACATGGAGTTGCGCATTTTCCATGAATTTCAGTCATACCCTACTTAGTTAAATTAGAAAATGTAGTCTCATTTTCCATGGATGGGAGGAATGGGATCAGTGACCACAGGTGACCTAAAGCACAACCATTGAAAACAGGAGAAACCATCAAAAATCTGAGACAGGCCAGATGTCACCACCAACAGAACTGTTCGGGAGATTTTAAATAGTTCTGTTTCTTCATTATAACTTGTTGTTCTGAATTCAAAAAAGAGTCCTAAGATGGAAGTTTGCTACATCTGAAGCCTGGTGATGTCACTACTTCCTGATAACTCAGGAAGCCATTCCTTCCCCTCCATGCCCCAGTCTCTTGATTGTTAAGGCTGCTAGAATTTCTTGCCTGGAACCACTATAACAGATTCTCACTTCAACCCCCTTACTATTCCACATGCAGTCACCAGAGAGGGGTGTAAAGTGAATTGTCAGTCCAGCGTATGGCCCTTCATATTCATATCACTCACCCTCCTCACTAATTCCTTAGGTGCCATTGAAGATTGGCTCCATACCAGGGCCTCTTCCAAAAAGGCAGGCTGTATCCTGAGGTCCTCTACTCCTCTACTCACCCATCATTCAGATCCCAGCATTTAGCACCTGTGCTGACATTCCTTGTTGACTTATCTGTCTCCTCCACCAGCCAGGAAAGAAGCTGTGGCTTTTCTCTTTGTTTTCCCAGACCTAACATGATTCCTAGCTTCCATTAAGTGTTAAATAAATTATTATTGAATAAATTAACAAACAATCTTTTTTTGCCACCAGAAAAAAATGAGAGAATTATCTGAGCCCTGAGCTTCTCAGGGTTATTTTATCAATGAGAGAGTATATTAAACCCTTTCAAATTGTGCAGGTAGAATTTTGTCTTCATGCACTATTAATGGAGTTGTGTGATGTGAGAACAGGAATCCAAGAGTAATCCTCTCCCCCTCCTTTTTTTTTTTTTTTTTTAAATTTAAGATGAGAAAACCCACAGGCCACAGGTACTTTCTTTGCAACAAAGTAGTATCACGAAGCTGTCTAGACGGAAGGAGGAAATCTCACTCCATAACACTCACTGGACTAGTGTGGAAATCTGCACAAAGATGGGCCCATTGTCGGGGGTCAAATTAACTAAGTTACCAACTGAAAAATCAGTGATAATTAGATACTGTAAGAAAATAAGCCTTCCCAAATGTGTAAGGATACAACAGGCTAGCTGTTGAGTTTTCATTTATAATGAAACTTCCAGGTGTGAATTTTGCAAGACATACACTGCAGAGAGTAACAAATTTTAAGCTGTTTTGAACCCTATGCACCGCCACTCTGGTACTACACACACACTGACTCATTGCGTCTGCACAAAAGCCCATGCTATATGGGCACTTCCCTATTCCACAAACAGAAAGGTGGAGGAGAGTTAGAGGTTAGAAACTTGCTCAAGGTCACTACCAAGAAATAACAGGGCCCATACAGATTCATGTCCATGGGATTCTTTCTGCTACAGAACACTGGACAGACAGGAGGAATGCCTGACTTCACTTCTCATTCAACTGACTATGAATTCTGAGAATTGTTGCAGCAACAAAAGTAAGAAAAGATACTACCAAATGTGATTTTCTTTTTTTAAGTGAAAAAACCATTCTGTACTCCAATAAAAAACTGCTTTTTTTCTGTCTTATTCAAATAGGCAATAAAAGAGGCTGGCTTTTTAAAGGAAATTTCCAGCTAAGGAATGTAAGGTGTTAGGCAAGTTAAGAGAGAATGTTTGGCTATTTGGCACAAAGTAACTTTTACATCAAAACAAGTAGCTCAAGGATAAGAGAGGGAAATATTTTGTTTGCTCATTAATTCAATCCAACACTTATTATCTATTGCATGCCAGGCATAGCGGTAGTTTTGAAAATGAAAGTACAGCTATGATTCAATAAAAAAAAAAAATATATATATATATAAAAAAAAAAAGAAAATGAAAGTACAATCATTCTGAATAAAGTGCTGTTCAATATAACCAGCTGTGATGATGGGAGTCTTCTGTGTCTGTACTACCCAATAAGGTAGCCACTAGCCCCACATGGCTACAGAGCACATGGAGTATGGGTAAATACATCTATTTAAGTTAAATTTAAATAGTCACATTTGGCTAGTGGCAGCAAAAATTATATATCATGACTCTACATTTTTGTATTTTTTCTCATTATGCTCAGTCCATTCATTCGGTGACTATTTACCAAATGTGCATTATAAGCCAAGCACTGGGCCAGGGATAGGGGTATTCAGGGGTGGAAAAATAATCATATTCCCTGGTCATGTGGCACTTTGAATTCATCAAGAGAAACAGACTTTTACATGTGTGATTACAAATTCTGTTAGTTACTATGAAAGAAAGGTAAAATATGAAATTAGCACTGACAACATGGAAACTTAATCTGGAAGAGGGTAAGGGGTCAGGAAGGAAGGGGTCATCTCTTATTGAACTCTAGCATAGAGAGGTCATGATTCACTTGGATTGATGACAAGCAATGTTAAATGGGGGAAAGTGGTTCACCGCATTTGTATTCCTTTAACAATTACTCACGACAGGCCCAAATTTGCTATGCAAGATGATTTAATAAATAAATAGGGTATTTCTCTATTGGAAATAGCAGTTACACTGTTATCCACAGGAACATAATTTGGCACAAATTATTTACTGTAAAGCCATTTGGCAAAACCTATCACAAAATGTAAATGTGTATACCTTCTAATGTAGCATTGCTACTTAATCCATAGAAATGTTTGTGAAAGTATAAGATTATGTGAGGCCAGTGGTCTTCAGATTGTTTTGCAAATGAGTACTTTAAATAATTTCTTTTTTTGAGACACAGTCTCAAGCTATTTCCTTGGGTAGAGTGCCAAGACGTCACAGCTCACAGCAACCTCAAACTCTTGGGCTTAAGTGATTCTCCTGCCTCAGCCTCCCAAGCAGCTGGGACTACAGGCACCCACTAGAATGCCTGCCTATTTTTGTTGTGGTTGTTGCAGTTGTAATTGTTGTTTTAGCTGGCCCAGGCTGGGTTTGAACTCGCCAGCCTCGGGGTATGTGGCTGGCGCCCTACCCACTGAGCTACTGGCACTGCCACTTCAAATAATTTTTGAAACCTGTGCAGATGCCCTATGCATCACAAGTTGAAATCTAAAATTTTATATAAAGTTTTACATTGCAGAGGATATAATTTTTGCTATATTCCAAATATTGATAAACATGTAAGTTAATGTAGCTTTCTTAAATATACTTGTACTCAATACATATTTGAATGCTATGGCAATTTAACAGCAACCATCATCCATTTCAAAATATTCTAAGATTTTAACCGTTGGAAATTTTACATCCTTTTCCTTCTTGAATTCCTATTTCCATCATGTACTGGTGAATTTTATTCTAACATAATATGCCTTTAAGTCTTTTGTAATTACTTTATCATCTTTTTCTATTATAAAAACATGCAAAGACACTGAAATTTAACATTCTTTTCAGGGGGGAGACAGTCTCACTTTGTTACCCTTGGCAGAGTGCCATGGCATAATAAATCATAGCAACCTTGAACTCTTGGGCTCAAGTGATCCTCTTACCTCAACCTCCTGAGTAGCTGGGACTACAGGTACCCACCATAATGCCTGGGTATTTTTAGAGACGAGGTCTTTCTCTTGCTCAGACTGGTCTCAAACTCCTGAGCTCAGCTCAAGTGATCCACCCGCCTTGGCTTCCCAGAGTGCTAGGATTACAGGTGTGAGCTACCAATGCCCTACCTTAAGATTTTTCTTTACTGAAATCATAAGGTTCTAAGCGTAAAAAATTATTTTTCTTCTGAATTAACACTATATTAGTACACAAATGACCAAAACATGCATATACACACATACCACATATTTTGATAAATATTTGTAAAGTATGAAAATGTAGCATCTTAATGAGCCCTTGTGTGTGGATGAGTATTACTTAATACCAGAATGAGATAATTTGGTATCAATTCTATTCCTATTTTTCATTTAGGAGATGTAAGTGCCAAGAAACTTTGTTTACTTAAAATATCAGTAGATGAGAAGGGAAAGAAAGTTTTTTAACATATGTCACTCAATTCTCTGAACTCCCTGCAAATTATATATCAAAAATAAGACAGTGGTCTAGCATTATCAAGCATTCTTTTTAAACCATCTGTCAACAAACTCAGTGGTTACTGACTTCGATTTCATTAGAAGCAAAGAATTAGAAACCAATTGATTTGAAAATGAAACTTGCAACCTAGAACGTGCAAAATGAGGATTCAAATTCAAGTGCACCTGTCTGAGATCCCCCAGTTTATCTGTCATACTACATACACCTTCCTTAGATGCTGTGGAACTACCATGCCTTTACGTCACGGTTTGCTCTAGGAATTCAAACTTATTTAGGATGGGAAAAATCCTACCTTTTACATTTCTCTGTAAGAATTTGGTTTTAAAAAATCAAAATAAAATTATTTTTTATTTTTAATTGTTTGGGATTCATTGAGGGCACAAAGAATTAGGTTATGTGCATTTGTTAAAGTCCCTCTTATAATTGTGTCCTGCTCCCAAGAGGTGTGCCATACACCATGATTCCCCAACTCCTTCTACCTCCCCTCTCCCCATTTGCTCATTCTCCTACCCATCTTGTATTAGCTCCTCTACTGCCTTCATATTAGAATTGAGTACACTGGATTCTTGCTTTCTCATTCTTGTGATGCTTTACTAAGAAGAATATGTTCCACCTCCATCTAGGTTAATACAAAAGATGTAAAGTCTCCATCTTTTTTAGCGGCTGAATAGTATTCCATGATATGTATATACACCACAGTTTGTTAATCCATTCCTGGGCTGGTGGACATTTAGGTTGTTTCCACATTTTAGTGACTGTAAATTGAGCTGCAATAAACAGTCTAGTGCAAATGTCCTTATGATAAAAAGATTTTTTTTTCTTCTGGTTAGATGTCTAGTAATGGGATTGCAAGATCAAATGAATGGGAGGTCCAGTTTGAGTTCTTTGAGGATTCTCCATAATTCCTTCCAAAAATATTGTATTAGTTTGCAAGGTGAATAATTTCAAAACTCTTGTAAAAAGTTGTGCTCATAACTCCTTAACAATTACTTAAACTTGCATACTGCCAACAAATCATTTATAAGCAAAAAACATCAAACCAAAGAAAACACTAGATCAAACTGTAGAAAGGGCCAAATTATCAATTCTAGATTAAAGGAACTAATAGAACTAACAACACTGAAGAGACAAATGAAACATAATCTGCTTAATTTTAATTTTTAATTTAAATTCAGAGGCTACCAAGAGAGCAGTTTTCTCAATGTCCAGAAAACTGAGCTAAAAGAGAAATGGATAGAATCAGAGAAACACAAAATATGCAGCTCGACTAGGTTCTCTATGGTCATTTCATCCAAGCCCCTGGTTGAATGATGAAAAACCAAAAAGGTACAGTGGTGTCTCAGCAAGATGGGCAGCCAGGAAAAAGGCATGTTTCCCTTTGGAGAGCAAGATGGATGGATCATTTTACCTAATTGAATGATACTTAGATAAAAGAAGAACAATTAACAAACTGTGGTATACATATGCCATGGATACTATCCAGCCATAAAAAGATGGAGATTTTATATCTTTTGTATTAACCTGGATGGAGGTGTAACACATTCTTCTCAGTAAAGCATCACAAGAAGAGAGAAGCAAGAATCCAGTCTACTCAATTCTAGTATGAAGCCAGTAGACAAAATAATATACGCCCACATAAGAGAAAAACTCAAGAGCTTTCCGCAGAGGTTCCCATCCAGAAGGAGAGTTAAAGGACAGAAACTCAGCAAGAAAGGTGATGGTTTGGATCTGAGCCAAAAGAAAAGGTTGAAGAACGCACATCAACCCTGCTGGGGTGACCTGAGACCCTGAGGACACAAACAAAAAGGTACAGTACACTTCACCAAGTGGACGGGAGTCCCCTCCCCATGACAGCGGCTCACAGTATACTCCATACCTCCATACTGGAAGCAAGCAGAGTTCAGATGTCCTCCCACTCTACCCTACGGGAGAGACCCTCTAAAAACCAGACCTCCTTTCCCTACTAGGGTGCCACAGCACTCTCCCGCCAGGCATAAAACTGAATATACTCTCTACCTGCAAGTTAGAGTTCCTGGTATTCCCCTCCACTCTCAGCCCGAGGTCTGGAGGCCTGGCCCCCACAGAGTCCAGATTCTTGGAGATTTTCTCGAGGGGTGTGGACAGGGCGTGGACTGTTGCTGATCTGTGCTGATTTTCCGGCTTGGGAGTGGTGAGAGGAAAGTGAGCTGGGAGGAGGCCCAGTTGGAAAGAAGGTCTCCTGAGGCATGAAACAGCAACCGCTACTGCAGGAACAATAGCAAGAGAGCTCGCACCCCTGGGATGTTTTGAGGAGACACTCCCAGTCTTCTGGGCAGCCAGGGGAAGCAGGTGGCTTCTCCAGTGGTAGCCACCAGCAGAGTGGACCAGCAACCAAGGCACATGAAGGATATGCCTGAGGCGGTACCGACCGGGACAGAGCGCAGGGATTAGAATACTCGCAGAGTCAGCTGATAACCAGGGCGAGGCTGCCTTGCTTACCTTCAGACTAACCTGACCCTCAGGGGATGAAAGCTGAGACAAAGGGCTGGAACTCACAGATGGAGTCAGACCTATTTTCAGTTCCAGTCCGATCAGGGAAAATAGCCTTGACAGAAATAAATTCTGCGAACATGTTCTGTTCCAGCAGTAACATCAATCAGGAACAGGGCTGGAACTGAGTGAATCGCCCCAGCCCCTATCAAGTACACAGGTTGCCAGGCCTCACCTCCCCCTGCCAAACAGTGACAGGGAGTAGCGGACTGGTTGAGGAGCCACAGACTTCACTGTGACCCAGGCAGGCGCAATCCTCTGGAGCATCTGCTCATTGGAGGAAACTGGATCACAACTGTTACCACCAACTGGGTGTGACAGAGGGGCAAGGTGGGGAAGGAGGCATCAACCTTCCCAGACTAACCTACTTGCTGGGGGGGTCTTCCTGAGCCCACAGAGCAACCGGAGCGAGTTATACTAGAGTTTCCAGCAGAGCCCTGCTATCTAGTTGCCAGAGACTTAACTCTTCCATTTGAGATCAGTGCTGGCTAGGACAATTGATGGGAACCTCTTCAACTGGGCCAATCACCCAAGGACTTTCCAAAGTGGTACCCTGGGTGTGTGGTAGTGGAAAGGTTTGATTTTGCTTTTCCAATTGTTGCCTGTGGGGGGGGTACGGTGACTTAACTGCTGGTATTTCTTCACAGCTCAGATTTCAATCCAGAGTAACAGATTCTCTAGGGTAAGACAAAGACCAGCTGAAAATAAGACAGAGTCACTTAAACCCACCACACCAAGAAGGTCCCCAGTTTTGCAAGCAGTAGCACTCTATAAGTCCTTGGCAAAACTCTAGGGAAAAAGGTACAGACACCAGTCCAAGCTTTCAAGCTAAGGACTTCTTTCAAAGCAACTACTCCTAGAACTTCCAGCCCAAATTGTCCTTATCTACTCAGCCAGCCAAACGGTGTAAAATTAATCATGGGGCAGAATCAACGGAAAAGCTCTGGAAACATGAACAACCAGACTAGGTCAACCCCCCCAAAGAACAATTTGGCGGACACAAGTGAGGATCCTATGCATAAACAGATGGCTGAGATGTCAGAAATCGAATTCAGAATTTGGATTGCAAACAAGATCAATAAAATAGAGGAAAAGTTGGATTTAGAAATTCAGGGTGCATTTCAATAATTGTCTCAATAAGTCAAGAAATTCAAAGACAAAATGACCAAAGATTTTGACACATTGAGACAAGAAGTTGCAGCTCTCAAAGATCTGAGAAACAAAATAGAATCCCTCAGCAACAGAATGGACCAAGCAGAAGAAAGGATTTCTGACATGGAAGACAAAGCTATCGAATGCTCCCAAACCGACAAAGAGATAGAGAAATGGAAGGCAAAAACAGATCATTCTTTCAGACAGCCCTGGGATAACTTGAAGAAAACCAACATTCGCCTTATAGGGATACCTGAAAACAGTGAAGTGGCGTCACAAGGCACAGAGTCTCTTCTCTATGAGATTATGAAAGAGAATTTTCCAGACATGCCAAGAGATTCTGAAATTCAGATAGCAGTTTCAGAACCCCAGCATGACTCAACCCGAATAAAACATCCCCCAGGCACATCATAATTAAGTACACTAAAGTTAATATGAAGGAGAAAATTTTGAAAGCAACCAGACACAAGAAATCGATGACCTACAAGGGGAAGAATATTAGAATAACTGCAGATCTCTCTGATCAAACCTTTCAAGCGAGAAGAGAACGGTCATCGGCTTTTAATCTCCTAAAACAAAATAACTTTCAACCCAGGATCTTGTATCCAGCTAAACTGAGTTTCATTTATGATGAAGAAATTAAATACTTTAATGACATCCACATGTTGAAGAAATTTGCCATAACTAAACCAGCTCTCCAGGATATTCTCAGACCTATTCTCCACAATGACCAGCATAATCCTCCAATGTAAAAGTAAACTCATCCAGGAACTTTTTATCAAAGTCCAACTCACACAGCAACAAAAGGATTTAAAATGTCCACTAAATTTTCTCAAGATATATCATTGGTTTCTATTAATGTGAATGGTTTGAGTTGTCCACTAAAGAGGCATAGATTGGCTGACTGGATACAAAAACTCAAGCCAGATATATGCTGTATTGAAGAGTTTCACCTTACCTTAAAAGATAAATATAGACTCAAGGTGAAGGGATGGTCATCTATATTCCAGGCAAATGGAAAACAGAAAAAAGCAGGTGTTGCAATCTTATTTGCAGGTACAGTAGGCTTTAAACTAACCAAAATAAGGAAGGATAAAGATGGACATTTCTTATTTGTTAAAGGTAATACTCAATATGATGAGATTTCAATTATTAATATTTATGCACCCAACCAGAATGCACCTCAATTTATAAGAAAAACTCT